>JAUCBJ010004085.1:0-14837 GCA_032718475.1 Nemertoderma westbladi
ATTTTTTGAATTCTGTCTCACTATAAACTGCTATCTTGATTTTGCACAACATTTATTTGTAATATTTTTTTTTTATTATAATTCTTGTTATAAATTTAACTCTGTATGCGCCATGATGGTCGTCTCAAAATTTAGATTACTTGCTATCATTTTGGAATATTCTAGAACATTACAATTTTCAATATTAATAAATATTTATATATAATAAATATTAATAAATTAATAATTTTCAATTATTTGACTTTATTTTGAATTAATTTGACTTGCAGTTTGGAGATGCACTTCGATTCCGGTGTGCACACGGCACACCCGATGTTCGCTCGTATGGAGCCGTACGGCGGTGCGTCACCGGGTTGTTACCAAGGTTTCACTAGACGTAGGAGAGTGCCCAGTTTTTCCCACCTTAAACACCAAGTTAGTTAGCATTGCATTACTCAGTAACACGCCTCACAGTATATTTGTTATTTACTTATTTATTATGTGATGTAAAAATATGCATAAATACATCATTTTCAAGTCACCTATTATAAATCAAAGGTAAAATTGTGAAATGTACTTTTTATACTTTTTTCACACGTTTTCAAGCTAAAGTGCACTAAAATCTCAGTCAAATTCCCAACTTATTTGCAACATAATTTTGAGATAGGAAGGAAGAGGGTGTGTGGGGGGGGGGGGGGTCTGGACGCAAATCCCATCTCCCCAATTTTAAATTATTAATTACGGGAAAGGAACTTGGAACAGGTTAGAATGGCACGTTTTTCTAGCCAAAATAATAAATAAAACACAATAGCACATTATTTAGAGCAGCATTAGAACCCGTACTCTTATATGGAAGTCCATACAGGTCTTAACTTCTTAGGTTACCGAATATCTGGATGAGGCTTCTACAAGAATGCTGCGTCGGTTTCATTGAGTCAAGTACAATACGTCAATTCACACGTCTCAAACAAACCATATAACTCAAAGCAGTAAAACTCTACAACCTACTCTCAGATTGGAAAATATACAACAGAAGAGGCATTCCGCAAGGTACAAAACTAGGTCCATTACTTTTTCTACTGTACGCTAACAACATTGCTAATCAACTTAACCTGGAATCAATACATTACGCAGATGACATGCTACTTTATTTCGCCAACAAAAATATCCACACAGCCATAGACCTCCTAAAAATGTTGAAATTATACACATTGAAAATATCGTAAAATCTATCGGTTTGCAACTAAACACAGAAAAAACAGAATTCCTATTATTATCGCCTCAAAAAACGAACACTTGGAACTGATTCCCTACACCTAACCTTAAAGACAAAGATCATTCAACAATCCTCAAATATAAAATATATAGGAGTAATAATTGATAGAGAACTCTCATGGAAAAAGCAAATAAATAACACAGTTAAAGAAATGAACTCAGCAACATCAATAATAGTCAATTATAGGACAATTAACCCCAAAGACAAAATTACTTATTTATATCACTTCACTATAGTACTACCATATCACAACTTTTATTACAATTTTTGCGTACCTGCTTGAGTTTTTGAGATATTGGATGGTTATACATACACACACACACACATAACCACATCGTGTTTTTGAACGGCTCAACACTTGACAAGAACTACCCTGGCCTATTAATAGGCAGGTTCGTTATTAATGCCACTCCATTACAGACACGGTTACAAATCCCTCTTATATAAAATAGACTAAATCCAAAACGACTGAGTATTTAACAATGCAACTGGCACAGAACTAATACGACTTGAAAAACTACCAAATCGAATGGCTAGACGCCAACTTTACGCAATATAAATCGAAGAGTTGTCCTAAAATGGTCATAGAGTGAATAGGCATTGTGGACAGCCCATGACTTTCTTGAGACGCATCTTAAAGGACATTGGCCCTTCATGGTGCGTAAAATCTCACAAAAGTCAAGGGCGAATGTGAGTTGTGGCGTCGCAATTTTGTTGAACTGTGGGCATGTCATTCATAATCCATCCACAATGTATACCATACCGGTTATATAGATGGTACAGTCTCGAGCTCAACTATCTATTTTGGGATGTAGACTGATAATGTGGTTTAGGTCTTGTTACGTAAAAGCGAAACGGATAACAATTGAAGTATATAATGTGTTTGAACAGAACATGTTTTACATTTTCCAATTGATAATAATTTGTTACTAATTATTTTTGATTTTAAAGCCCCAACACCGCAATTTACCACTGTAAAGAATTAAATAAAAACGTTAACACAATAAAAATTACAATAACATTTCTTGATTTTTATAGTTTGGTAAGAAATATAATAAATCATTAGTGTTTTTATTATTATAAACACTATGAATGGTATGAGAGGGAATACCCATGGCGTCACCCATCCAATCACAGCATATCTAAAAGTAATCTATCCAATTACCAACGTTCTAGAATCATTCCATATTAACACAACTGACATCGAATGGTCATCCGGAAGTCACAGCCGTTTGCCTAAAAGTCAGCCATACTGGCGCAGGTACAGAGGAGGTTTCTGTCGCCATAGACGTCGTCTATACGGCCCACGGTGGGCCAGACCTTGGTCTCCGGGGTCACCCAGGGCAACGGATAGGCGGCTCTCTCGCGGGAATAACGTCGGTCCCATTGTTCCGCCGTCACTGCCCGCAGTGTGTGGGGGGCGTGTCGCAAGGGACTGCAAGGTAAAATAAATACACATGTATCCGTTGGGGGGCGTCTCAAAGAGCTGCAACCTATATAGTGAAGCCTCCGCTTTTTACCAACTCACCTATCTTCTATGCTAAACTTTCCATCGACAACTTCTTGAATTTCCTCTCTAATTACCACCAAGGCGTCTATGTACCTATCGATCTCGGTTTTATCTTCACTCTCGGTCGGCTCTATCATTAGCGTCCCGGGTACCGGCCACGACATTGTCGGCGCGTGGAACCCAAAGTCCTGGAGTCTCTTCGCCGCGTCCGTCTCAGTCACTCCGTGGCCTTTGAACTGTCGGAAGTCGAGAATGAACTCGTGGGCGCAGAGTCCGTGTTTGTTCGTAAAGGTTGTTGGGTAGTAGGCTTCCAGCCTCTTTCTCATGTAATTAGCATTAAGAATTGCGATCTCAGACGCTTTTGTAATACCTGTAGAGCGAGTAATAGGATTTTGTAGGATTCAATAGGATTCAGGATTTCATCAATTTTAACTATGAATTTTTAACTATGACTTTTTTATTTATTTATACATGTAAAATGTTGTTTCGGCAAGGTCATGCACGGTTTTACCAACGAACGTACAATAATTAATTTGTATTATAGAGTGTTGTTAACTTCACGCACCACCCATTAACTAACAATCTGAGCCAGCTATTCTATTACTACGTCCGGCATGGTTACAAATTATAAAAAGTTGTTAGTTTTTAGAATAAATAACAATTTTGACATATATAAAAGCAAATTTTGTTGGCTGCAGCCCATGATGGGCTCTGACTCCAACGTGACATCCATTGCGCTACACTTTAAGTAACAACGTAAAGCTTTGCTTTGCTTAAAGGAGAGACAAACCAGTGACATTGAGTAGATGAGAAATAACGTAATTGGAGTCAACATTTGTAACAAAATTTATCGCAATCGGTTATTCAATATTAAACACTATTTATTTAAAATTTTAAAAGTGTGTGTTGTTAAAGGTGGAGGAGTTTAGAGTCTAGAATTTAGTGACAAACTTTCTATACGGAAAAGATGAAAGGAAAAATTCGCTTAAAACAACCGTGACATGATTGATGACGTCATTGGATTTCTACTCACCGATGCTCCCCATCATCTTTATGTAGGTCCATGATATGGGAAGGATTGAGGGCGATCCCCAGGGACTACCGCTGATCACCCCGAAGGCGGTATCGGCCCCCACGGGTTCGGCCGACGGGTGGGACGGGATGTAGGGTATCAGATGCCGCTTCACTCCTATCGGGCCCATCCCCGGCCCCCCGCCCCCATGGGGGATGCAGAAGGTCTTGTGGAGGTTGAGATGGCTGACGTCACCACCGTAGTCGCCCGGCCGACACAGACCGACTTGGGCGTTCATGTTGGCGCCGTCAATGTAAACCTGATAATATTTTGCAAATGATGTATTGCATATAATTTTTTTGCAAAACAGGCCGTAGTGAATGTAAACAATTTATCTGACACATGTAACCCTATTGTAGACAAATATGATTTATTAAAAAAATTGAAATATAAAAAAAGAACATGAATAGACAAATATTTTAATTTTAAACCTTTCAGTTTTCGTGTCTCGTTTAAAAGGATAAATAGGCCTAATAAATGTTTAAAAATATTTTATAAAAACACAGCAATATCTGAAGCACCAAATTTAGTATTTTCATCACGAAATTAATTTTTTGATTATGGATTGGTTTGTTTTTATTTTTGGGTTTGAGTTAGGTGCTCATCACATAGCCTAAAGAAAACTGTCATGAAAACATGTTACATATTAAATCAAGTACTTTGTCGTAGGTAGGTGTAAAACGCGGATCCGGATCCGGATTCAAAAATTATCAATTAAGGGAAAGGAGCAGGTTACAATGGCACGTTATTTTAACCAAAACAATAAACTAAAGTCAATAGAACAGGTTATAGTTTTATTTTTGTGAGTTATAAAAATTTAAAAAAAATCGACTTCCGTAGGGACAATGTTAAATGTAGAATCTGGATCCGCGTTTTACTCTGACCCCTTTTTCGTCAATTTCGGACGTGTTGTTGTTACCTTTGGTCGGTTGCCACTCCTATAAGCAGCGAATTGCATTTAGTGTTTGAAATTTATTTCGGTAGTTGTTCTTTATTTTATTTTTATTTGCCTTTAAGTGGCAGCCAAAAGCCCAGACAGATGTTGGGAAACACACATAAGGAAATATAAGGAAACTCGTGAAATTGATTGCTTGAGAGACAATAAATGTTATTTAATGTAAGTTACTGGTTACTCTGTGTTACCGGAAGTTTAAGTGGGACGTCATTATTGCCCGGAAGGCGTCATTCAATCGCCTAACGATACTCAGCTCAATACCATTGGGCCAATCGAATTACTTAGCAATAACTGAGGGTCGAACTCGTGATTTTTTACAAACGAAACTCACAGTAGTGTAAGTAACATCTGCCAAACATACCTGTCCTCCATGGTAGTGAATCATGTCGCATACCTCCTCCACGTTCTCTTCAAAGACCCCGAATGTTGAGGGATAAGTGATCATTACTGCCGCTAAATCCTTGGCGTGTTTCTCGCACAAACTCTTGAGGTGTTTCATGTCAATCTCTCCTCCTTTACAATGGTTCACAGCAACCACATCCATTCCTGAATTTCAATAATGTATTAATATATTTTCAAACAAAATAAAGGTGTCTGGTCTTTCTGTAAAATATTGTGAATAAGATAGCCTTCACAACAATAATTATTCATTACATGGGAAAAAAAGTAGAACTTTTTTTCACTATTCTCGAGGCATTTTATTTACCGAGCGTCAGCGAAGTTAATAAAGGGTCGAGAGAATATTGAAAATAAAATTTTCAACGTTTTTTCCCATGTAATACGTAATTTTATTCTTAAATTGGTACTTTTTTGTTGCTAAATTCTCTAAAGAGATAGAGCGATATACAGTAGTGTAACAAAACTAATTGAACTGCTATATTTTACTATATTGCTTCCATAGTTACTGCGATTCCAATTATTGTACTCTTCAACTCCTGACCTGATGCTGCCTTACTCAATGTTAAAATAATTTAGTGTTCTCGAATATTTATTACGTAACTAGAGAGCCGCTTAACTACATAAACCAATAATCTGATAGGCCTATTGGATATTGAGTTCCGTTTTGGAGTTCGCCTTGCAGACACCAAAGTTGCAATAACTTTTGAGTGCGTGCATGAATTTTGCTCAAATTATTTCCAAGCCTTTTCTACGCCGATGCTCTTTCAATATATACCATTGACGATAGCCACCTATTAATAATAGCCACCGGGGCCATGAACCGGTAATGAAATGAAATAACTCTGAATGCGTGAACTATTATAGTGATAACATTTTCTTAAATACACAACATGGCATCGAATGTAAACAGTACAGTACACTCTTGTATTTAGGTATATATTTTTGAAAAATGATTAATCCCAAAATGAAAATAAACACAATTCTAACCTTTCAACCCCCTACCCAATAACTGTATGCTGTGGAATTGTTTGCCGTAATTCATTATTTTATCAGCAAATTATTTATTTATTTTTTTCTAATTATTGTTGAATATAATGAGTAATGATATCTTTTTACCGATTTCACATTTTCTGCCAACCCGATTTGATTCCGTACTCCAGCCTATGTACGTCAACAACGAACCTGCGATCTGCGCTGACGCTGGATTGGTCCCGTGGGCCGAACGCGGGATCAGACAGACCTTCCTCCCGCCCTCGCCCTGCGCCTGTAGGTAGGCTAGGATAGTCCTGAGACCAGAATACTCTCCCTGGGCGCCGCTGTTAGACTGAAAGGAGATCGCATGGTAACCCGTAATCGCACATAAATCTCGTTCTAATTCTTCGAATAATTTCATATATCCTAGGAAATACGAAAGGAAATAAATCAGGATTGATTTAATATCGCGATAGAGAAAGGAATTCCGTTTAAAAGTTTTAAAGAACCGGTTTTAGGTGCTGATGGTGGTGCGTACGGTTGTATAACAATGCCAACCTTTAGTTTGTGTTGGTGGTGGGGCGTACTGGTGTATAACAATGCCAACCTTTAGTTTGTGTTGGTGGTGGGGCGTACTGGTGTATAACAATGCCAACCTTTAGTTTGTGTTGGTGGTGGTGCGTACAGTTGTATAACAATGCCAACCTTTAGTTTGTGTTGGTGGTGGTGCGTACGGTTGTATAACAATGCCAACCTTTAGTTTGTATTGGTGGTGGGGCGTACGGGTGTATAACAATGCCAACCTTTAGTTTGTGTTGGTGGTGGGGCGTACTGGTGTATAACAATGCCAACCTTTAGTTTGTGTTGGTGGTGGGGCGTACTGGTGTATAACAATGCCAACCTTTAGTTTGTGTTGGTGGTGGGGCGTACTGGTGTATAACAATGCCAACCTTTAGTTTGTGTTGGTGGTGGTGCGTACTGGTGTATAACAATGCTAACATTTAGTTTGTGTTGGTGGTGGTGCGTACGGGTGTATAACAATGCCAACCTTTAGTTTGTGTTGGTGGTGGGGCGTACTGGTGTATAACAATGCCAACCTTTAGTTTGTGTTGGTGGTGGTGCGTACTGGTGTATAACAATGCTAACATTTAGTTTGTGTTGGTGGTGGTGCGTACGGGTGTATAACAATGCCAACCTTTAGTTTGTGTTGGTGGTGGGGCGTACTGGTGTATAACAATGCCAACCTTTAGTTTGTGTTGGTGGTGGGGCGTACTGGTGTATAACAATGCCAACCTTTAGTTTGTGTTGGTGGTGGTGCGTACTGGTGTATAACAATGCTAACATTTAGTTTGTGTTGGTGGTGGTGCGTACGGGTGTATAACAATGCCAACCTTTAGTTTGTGTTGGTGGTGGGGCGTACTGGTGTATAACAATGCCAACCTTTAGTTTGTGTTGGTGGTGGGGCGTACTGGTGTATAACAATGCCAACCTTTAGTTTGTGTTGGTGGTGGTGCGTACGGTTGTATAACAATGCCAACCTTTAGTTTGTGTTGGTGGTGGGGCGTACTGGTGTATAACAATGCCAACCTTTAGTTTGTGTTGGTGGTGGTGCGTACTGGTGTATAACAATGCTAACATTTAGTTTGTGTTGGTGGTGGTGCGTACGGGTGTATAACAATGCCAACCTTTAGTTTGTGTTGGTGGTGGGGCGTACTGGTGTATAACAATGCCAACCTTTAGTTTGTGTTGGTGGTGGTGCGTACTGGTGTATAACAATGCTAACATTTAGTTTGTGTTGGTGGTGGTGCGTACGGGTGTATAACAATGCCAACCTTTAGTTTGTGTTGGTGGTGGGGCGTACTGGTGTATAACAATGCCAACCTTTAGTTTGTGTTGGTGGTGGGGCGTACTGGTGTATAACAATGCCAACCTTTAGTTTGTGTTGGTGGTGGTGCGTACAGTTGTATAACAATGCCAACCTTTAGTTTGTGTTGGTGGTGGTGCGTACGGTTGTATAACAATGCCAACCTTTAGTTTGTGTTGGTGGTGGTGCGTACTGGTGTATAACAATGCTAACATTTAGTTTGTGTTGGTGGTGGTGCGTACGGGTGTATAACAATGCCAACCTTTAGTTTGTGTTGGTGGTGGGGCGTACTGGTGTATAACAATGCCAACCTTTAGTTTGTGTTGGTGGTGGTGCGTACTGGTGTATAACAATGCTAACATTTAGTTTGTGTTGGTGGTGGTGCGTACGGGTGTATAACAATGCCAACCTTTAGTTTGTGTTGGTGGTGGGGCGTACTGGTGTATAACAATGCTAACATTTAGTTTGTGTTGGTGGTGGTGCGTACGGGTGTATAACAATGCCAACCTTTAGTTTGAGTTGGTGGTGGGGCGTACTGGTGTATAACAATGCCAACCTTTAGTTTGTGTTGGTGGTGGGGCGTACTGGTGTATAACAATGCCAACCTTTAGTTTGTGTTGGTGGTGGTGCGTACAGTTGTATAACAATGCCAACCTTTAGTTTGTGTTGGTGGTGGTGCGTACGGTTGTATAACAATGCCAACCTTTAGTTTGTATTGGTGGTGGGGCGTACGGGTGTATAACAATGCCAACCTTTAGTTTGTGTTGGTGGTGGGGCGTACTGGTGTATAACAATGCCAACCTTTAGTTTGTGTTGGTGGTGGGGTGTACTGGTGTATAACAATGCCAACCTTTAGTTTGTGTTGGTGGTGGGGCGTACTGGTGTATAACAATGCCAACCTTTAGTTTGTGTTGGTGGTGGGGCGTACTGGTGTATAACAATGCCAACCTTTAGTTTGTGTTGGTGGTGGGGCGTACTGGTGTATAACAATGCCAACCTTTAGTTTGTGTTGGTGGTGGTGCGTACAGTTGTATAACAATGCCAACCTTTAGTTTGTGTTGGTGGTGGTGCGTACGGTTGTATAACAATGCCAACCTTTAGTTTGTATTGGTGGTGGGGCGTACGGGTGTATAACAATGCCAACCTTTAGTTTGTGTTGGTGGTGGGGCGTACTGGTGTATAACAATGCCAACCTTTAGTTTGTGTTGGTGGTGGTGCGTACAGTTGTATAACAATGCCAACCTTTAGTTTGTGTTGGTGGTGGTGCGTACGGTTGTATAACAATGCCAACCTTTAGTTTGTATTGGTGGTGGGGCGTACGGGTGTATAACAATGCCAACCTTTAGTTTGTGTTGGTGGTGGTGCGTACAGTTGTATAACAATGCCAACCTTTAGTTTGTGTTGGTGGTGGTGCGTACGGTTGTATAACAATGCCAACCTTTAGTTTGTATTGGTGGTGGGGCGTACGGGTGTATAACAATGCCAACCTTTAGTTTGTGTTGGTGGTGGGGCGTACTGGTGTATAACAATGCCAACCTTTAGTTTGTGTTGGTGGTGGTGCGTACAGTTGTATAACAATGCCAACCTTTAGTTTGTGTTGGTGGTGGTGCGTACGGTTGTATAACAATGCCAACCTTTAGTTTGTATTGGTGGTGGGGCGTACGGGTGTATAACAATGCCAACCTTTAGTTTGTGTTGGTGGTGGGGCGTACTGGTGTATAACAATGCCAACCTTTAGTTTGTGTTGGTGGTGGGGCGTACTGGTGTATAACAATGCCAACCTTTAGTTTGTGTTGGTGGTGGGGCGTACTGGTGTATAACAATGCCAACCTTTAGTTTGTGTTGGTGGTGGGGCGTACTGGTGTATAACAATGCCAACCTTTAGTTTGTGTTGGTGGTGGGGCGTACTGGTGTATAACAATGCCAACCTTTAGTTTGTGTTGGTGGTGGGGCGTACTGGTGTATAACAATGCCAACCTTTAGTTTGTGTTGGTGGTGGGGCGTACTGGTGTATAACAATGCCAACCTTTAGTTTGTGTTGGTGGTGGGGCGTACTGGTGTATAACAATGCCAACCTTTAGTTTGTGTTGGTGGTGGGGCGTACTGGTGTATAACAATGCCAACCTTTAGTTTGTGTTGGTGGTGGGGCGTACTGGTGTATAACAATGCCAACCTTTAGTTTGTATTGGTGGTGGGGCGTACGGGTGTATAACAATGCCAACCTTTAGTTTGTGTTGGTGGTGGGGCGTACTGGTGTATAACAATGCCAACCTTTAGTTTGTGTTGGTGGTGGGGCGTACTGGTGTATAACAATGCCAACCTTTAGTTTGTGTTGGTGGTGGGGCGTACTGGTGTATAACAATGCTAACATTTAGTTTGTGTTGGTGGTGGTGCGTACGGGTGTATAACAATGCCAACCTTTAGTTTGTGTTGGTGGTGGGGCGTACTGGTGTATAACAATGCCAACCTTTAGTTTGTGTTGGTGGTGGGGCGTACTGGTGTATAACAATGCCAACCTTTAGTTTGTGTTGGTGGTGGTGCGTACGGTTGTATAACAATGCCAACCTTTAGTTTGTGTTGGTGGTGGGGCGTACTGGTGTATAACAATGCCAACCTTTAGTTTGTGTTGGTGGTGGTGCGTACTGGTGTATAACAATGCTAACATTTAGTTTGTGTTGGTGGTGGTGCGTACGGGTGTATAACAATGCCAACCTTTAGTTTGTGTTGGTGGTGGGGCGTACTGGTGTATAACAATGCCAACCTTTAGTTTGTGTTGGTGGTGGTGCGTACTGGTGTATAACAATGCTAACATTTAGTTTGTGTTGGTGGTGGTGCGTACGGGTGTATAACAATGCCAACCTTTAGTTTGTGTTGGTGGTGGGGCGTACTGGTGTATAACAATGCCAACCTTTAGTTTGTGTTGGTGGTGGGGCGTACTGGTGTATAACAATGCCAACCTTTAGTTTGTGTTGGTGGTGGTGCGTACGGTTGTATAACAATGCCAACCTTTAGTTTGTGTTGGTGGTGGGGCGTACTGGTGTATAACAATGCCAACCTTTAGTTTGTGTTGGTGGTGGGGCGTACTGGTGTATAACAATGCCAACCTTTAGTTTGTGTTGGTGGTGGGGCGTACGGTTGTATAACAATGCCAACCTTTAGTTTGTGTTGGTGGTGGGGCGTACTGGTGTATAACAATGCCAACCTTTAGTTTGTGTTGGTGGTGGGGCGTACTGGTGTATAACAATGCCAACCTTTAGTTTGTGTTGGTGGTGGGGCGTACTGGTGTATAACAATGCCAACCTTTAGTTTGTGTTGGTGGTGGTGCGTACTGGTGTATAACAATGCTAACATTTAGTTTGTGTTGGTGGTGGTGCGTACGGGTGTATAACAATGCCAACCTTTAGTTTGTGTTGGTGGTGGGGCGTACGGTTGTATAACAATGCCAACCTTTAGTTTGTGTTGGTGGTGGGGCGTACTGGTGTATAACAATGCCAACCTTTAGTTTGTGTTGGTGGTGGGGCGTACTGGTGTATAACAATGCCAACCTTTAGTTTGTGTTGGTGGTGGGGCGTACTGGTGTATAACAATGCCAACCTTTAGTTTGTGTTGGTGGTGGGGCGTACTGGTGTATAACAATGCCAACCTTTAGTTTGTGTTGGTGGTGGGGCGTACGGTTGTATAACAATGCCAACCTTTAGTTTGTGTTGGTGGTGGGGCGTACTGGTGTATAACAATGCCAACCTTTAGTTTGTGTTGGTGGTGGTGCGTACTGGTGTATAACAATGCCAACCTTTAGTTTGTGTTGGTGGTGGTGCGTACGGTTGTATAACAATGCCAACCTTTAGTTTGAGCCGGTGGGGCGTACGGGTGTATAAGATTGAATTTTTCCCAGGTTATTGGCACCAGTTCGGTGGTGCTATTGAGTTTCATTGTGCACGACCCCAAAGGTATCATCGAGTGCACCAGAGAGATATCTTTATTCTCAAGAACCTTCATATATCTTATTAGTTTGGTTTCGGAGTGATGGGTATTGAAAACTGGATGAGTTAGAAATTCTGATTTCCTGTATGAAATAAATGATTCATGGATTATATTGGTTTAATATATTTAAGGTGCGCCACCTTTATGGCCGGTTTTGTAATCTTTTTTATTCTCCCGACTTTTGCAGTTTCGAACGACTTTACGGAAATAAATCTAATCTAATTGGCTAGAATTGTTCCCATACCAACAAACACCTAATCAATATAGTTTCCTTAAATTTACGCAAACTAGATCTCAAACTAATTATATCAAACATTTGTTGTTATAATCATTTTATTTTGTTTCTCAAACTTTTGTCAAGTCGTTCGAACGAGTTTCTATTTCTAAATGTCGGTGAAACAAAAATAAATATTATAAAACTGGCCACTCATTGCGACCATAGATAATCGTTATTTTAACTTATTTATATTTCGTAAATAAATAATGCGGTAATTAATTATTATTTAAATAAAGATCAATAACATTCCCTTTCAGATAATTTATTTGTGCGGGGTTACTATAATAATGTTATTATACTGCTTTGTTATCTGGTAACCGTCGTACATTTTTATGGTTGTTTATTTAATATTAGTGCCTCCATTTGGCCGGTAAGAAGATGACATAGATAATATACGATTTTTAATTAATTTTAATTAATATAGATTATAATATAAGATTCATTAAAATTCATATAATGTGACGTCACTAAACTTACTTGGCCGGCAAAGGCTACTTACCTAGAGAATGGACCGTGACCTATTTGCTTGGGAGGGGTGTCCCCAAGCTCAGTTGCTAAGTCCTCAACCGATGCGGGGCACTCGAATATCTCGAGTATGTCGTCCAAATCCTCGAGTTCGGTCGTTTCGCTCAACGCTATTCCGACATCCTGTTTATTGTCCTCGTGGATTCTGAAGTTTATCTTCTTCGCGAAACCGCGTTCTACAATACGTACTGGGCCGTCCTTGTGAGGGGGGGGGGGGGGGGGGGGAGTGTTAAAAAACAAACATATTATCACTAAGTGGTTATAATATATATCTATTTTTTATGTGAATAATTGAATATTTAGACTTAAAATGTTACAATATTTTTTTAGGTATACCACACGGCAATGATAGGGTAAAACTTAAATAAGAAACCTGGTACAATGTTTAAGATATCATTTTAATTTTATTACTGTAAGAGTTACAATAATTAATTAAATATAAGGTTATTATCTAAATAGTTAAATAAAGTGTTCATACCTTTTACATTTTTAAAGATTAATTTTAAACATAGACAGGCGAATTTAATAGTGTTCTAGAATTCTAGGGAATACCTTAGGTTCCACTCTAAGTGTATCGAAGAAGGAGTCATTGAGAACTCTATGTCCCGCTCGCTCCAGCCCCATAGCCAGTAGAACCGCCATGTTGTGGGTCCGATTGGCTATCTTTGTTATCCCTTTGGGTCCGTGGTACACCGTATACATTGCAGCGACGTTGGCTAACAACGCCTGAGCGGTGCAGATGTTACTCGTGGCTTTGTCCCGTCGTATGTGCTGGAAAATTACAATCCAGAAAATATTAATCGACAATTTTTTTTAAATAAAAAAAATGAGTATGGTTAGTGCGATTTGGAAAAACATTGTAAAAGCTAATATAAAATCCGGAACGTTTCCTATATAATTAATTATTTTTTACTTCATCAGCCGATATAATAAAATTTAAGAAATTTTACATATATTAAATAAAGCTTCTGTATTAAATTTAAAAATAAATACATATCTAATTAAAACAAATAATAAAACTTCTGCCTTTCTGTTCAGCTGCACTCTGTTCTGCTGTACCGGTACCAGTACCTGTTCTCGTGTCTGCAACGCCAATCGTAACACCTCGTTGCCCTGAGCGTCCCGCGAAACGCCCACGACGCGCCCGGGCATCATTCGGGCGAGCCGATGGTCGCAGGAGAAGAACCCGGCGTGCGGCCCTCCGAAACCGAGTGGAACGCCTAGACGCTGAGAGTTACCCAGAGCGATGTCGCAGCCGAATTCACCTGCGTGTCAAGTAGAAACAGACCCGAAATTAAAGACTGAAGTACCGCAGTTTTAGATTTTTCGGATAATCTTTAATATATATATTTTTGAGTTTATTTTTTTAAATTTAATTATTTCCACAAATTGTTACAATTGAACTGAATTGTCCTAAGTCCCAATTGTCCGGGTAACTATTGTCCGGGTCCGAATTGTCCGGGTGCAATTTGAAACCTGAAAATTTGGACACATACAAAAAAATGATTTTTTTAAATTATCACAAAATTATATATCCTTTTTGAATGCCAATTTTGTTTTCGTTTTTCTTTATCATTTTCGTTAATAAAACAATTAGCTATTTAAAATATGAGAAAAGTAATTCCATATATAAAATTATTTGCATTTTAAGCGGATTTATTCGGATTCAATTGGCAGCCGGACAATTTGAGCCCATTTTTATAAGACGTAATTTTTGTCCGGGTCCGAATTATCCGTGTCCAAATGGTCTGTATCCCAAAATAAAACCCAGTAAACACGCATTTGATGTTTTGCCTTCATTTTGCGCCATCAACTCGGCTTCCCTTACCTGGCGGTTTTATTATCGCCAGTGCCAGCAGATCGGTCGCACACGAGACCAACGCCCCGGCCGCCTTGGCCCTTCTAACGACCTCCGAGTAATCAGATATGGTCCCATCGGTGTCTGGATACTGAAACAAAACCCCGCAATAATTCCCGGACCCAAAGTCCGCGGTCATGCAGTCCCCGACCACAGTCTCTATCCCCAT
>JAUCBJ010004086.1:0-18947 GCA_032718475.1 Nemertoderma westbladi
AATCGATTTAGCTGTAAGTTTGCATTCTAAGTAAACGATTTAGCTGTAAGTTTACATTCTAAGTAAACGATTTCGCTGTACGTTTGCATTCCAAATAAACGATTTAGCTGTAAGTTTGCATTGTAAACGATTTAGCTGTAAGTTTACATCCCAAGTAAACGATTTAGCTGTAAGTTTACATTCTAAGTAAACGATTTAGCTGTAAGTTTACATTCTAAGTAAACGATTTCGCTGTACGTTTGCATTCCAAATAAACGATTTAGCTGTAAGTTTGCATTCTAAGTAAACGATTTAGCTGTAAGTTTACATTCTAAGTAATCGATTTAGCTGTAAGTTTGCATTCTAAGTAAACGATTTAGCTGTAAGTTTACATTATAAGTAATCGATTTAGCTGTAAGTTTGCATTCTAAGTAAACGATTTAGCTGTAAGTTTACATTCTAAGTAAACGATTTCGCTGTACGTTTGCATTCCAAATAAACGATTTAGCTGTAAGTTTGCATTGTAAACGATTTAGCTGTAAGTTTACATCCCAAGTAAACGATTTAGCTGTAAGTTTACATTCTAAGTAAACGATTTAGCTGTAAGTTTACATTCTAAGTAAACGATTTCGCTGTACGTTTGCATTCTAAGTAAACGATTTAGCTGTAAGTTTACATTCTAAGTAAACGATTTCGCTGTACGTTTGCATTCCAAATAAACGATTTAGCTGTAAGTTTGCATTGTAAACGATTTAGCTGTAAGTTTACATCCCAAGTAAACGATTTAGCTGTAAGTTTACATTCTAAGTAAACGATTTAGCTGTAAGTTTACATTCTAAGTAAACGATTTCGCTGTACGTTTGCATTCCAAATAAACGATTTAGCTGTAAGTTTGCATTGTAAACGATTTAGCTGTAAGTTTACATTATAAGTAATCGATTTAGCTGTAAGTTTGCATTCTAAGTAAACGATTTAGCTGTAAGTTTACATTCTAAGTAAACGATTTCGCTGTACGTTTGCATTCCAAATAAACGATTTAGCTGTAAGTTTGCATTGTAAACGATTTAGCTGTAAGTTTACATCCCAAGTAAACGATTTAGCTGTAAGTTTACATTCTAAGTAAACGATTTAGCTGTAAGTTTACATTCTAAGTAAACGATTTCGCTGTACGTTTGCATTCCAAATAAACGATTTAGCTGTAAGTTTGCATTGTAAACGATTTAGCTGTAAGTTTACATTATAAGTAATCGATTTAGCTGTAAGTTTGCATTCTAAGTAAACGATTTAGCTGTAAGTTTACATTCTAAGTAAACGATTTCGCTGTACGTTTGCATTCCAAATAAACGATTTAGCTGTAAGTTTGCATTCCAAATAAACGATTTAGCTGTAAGTTTGCATTCTAAGTAAACGATTTAGCTGTAAGTTTACATTCTAAGTAAACGATTTAGCTGTAAGTTTGCATTGTAAACGATTTAGCTGTAAGTTTACATTATAAGTAATCGATTTAGCTGTAAGTTTGCATTCTAAGTAAACGATTTAGCTGTAAGTTTACATTCTAAGTAAACGATTTACTGGTAAGTTTGCATTGTAAACGATTTAGCTGTAAGTTTACATTCTAAGTAAACGATTTCGCTGTAAGTTTGCATTCCAAATAAACGATTTAGCTGTAAGTTTGCATTCTAAACGATTTAGCTGTAAATTTACATTCTGTTGTCTGCTGGGTACACGATTTAGCTGTAAGTTTGTATTCTAAGTAAACGATTTAGCTGTAAGTTTTGATTGTAAACGATTTAGCTGTAAGTTTGCATTCTAAGTAAACGATTTAGCTGTAAGTTTGTATTCTAAGTAAACGATTTAGCTGTAAGTTTTGATTGTAAACGATTTAGCTGTAAGTTTGCATTCTAAGTAAACGATTTAGCTGTAAGTTTGCATGCTATGTAAACGATTTAGCTGTAAGTTTGCATTCTAAGTAAACGATTTAGATGTAAGTTTGCATTCTGAGTAAACGATTTAGATGTAAGTTTGCATTCTAAGTAAAGGATTTAGCTGTAAGTTTGCATTCTAAGTAAACGATTTAGATGTAAGTTTGCATTCTAAGTAAAGGATTTAGCTGTAGGTTTGCATTCCAAATAAACAATTTAGCTGTAAGTTTGCATGCTATGTAAACGATTTAGCTGTAAGTTTGCATTCTAAGTAAACGATTTAGCAGTAAGTTTGCATTCTAAGTAAACGATTTAGCTGTAAGTTTGCATTGTAAACGATTTAGCTGTATTTTTACATTCTAAGTGAACGATTTAGCTGTAAGTTTGGATTGTAAACGATTTAGCTGTAAGTTTGCATTCTAAGTAAACGATTTAGCTGTAAGTTTGCATGCTATGTAAACGATTTAGCTGTAAGTTTGCATTCTAAGTAAACGATTTAGCTGTAGGTTTGCATTCCAAATAAACAATTTAGCTGTAAGTTTGCATTCTAAGTAAACGATTTAGCAGTAAGTTTGCATTCTAAGTAAACGATTTACCTGTAAGTTTGCCCAATCGCACATTTTCAAATGCGAACTTAGTTCCAATTGAAACGAATTTAGTTCCAAAATAAATTTTACAAAGCGAACTTAGTTCCAATCGAGGCGAACTTAGTTCCAATAACAGAATATCAAAACGAACTTAGTTCCAATGGATGCGAATTTAGTTTCAATGGATGCCAATTTAGTTCCAATGCATGCGAATTTAGTTCCAATGGAAGCGAATTTAGTTCCAATGGAAGCGAATTTAGTTCCAATGGAAGCGAATTTAGTTCCAATGCATGCGAATTTAGTTCCAATGTTTCAGGTGTGGGGACAGCCACGTAGTAGGCGAAGCCTATTGCGTATTGCCACTATTTGGGTTGGATCAGGGTCAACAATAATTGTAAATATATATTAATCACGAGTATATAGATACAGATACTGACTGAGTCTGTAGTATTATATATTCAAGTCATACACATTGTGCCATTTTCTCACCATATACAATATTTATCAGTTGTTTCGGTTTAGGTGGATGGGCGTAGTTTGGGTTAAGAGCTTTGGCGTTGTTTTTTACAATGAATATCATTTTAAATGATTAAATATAAATGAATTTAATTTAATTGTTTGGGTTAAGAGGTTGGGCGTTGTTTGGGATAAGATTGTTTTGGTTAGGAGATTAGGCGTTTTGGGTTAGTTATTTACAATTATTATTTAACCATCCACCTAATAGTGTCATAAAACAGATTCTTCGCCAAATACGTGGCTCGCCCCACACCTGAAACATTGGAACTAAATTCGCTTCCATTGGAACTAAGTTCGCATCCATTGGAACTAAGTTTGCTTGCATCCATTGGAACTAAATTCGCTTCCATTGGAACTAAATTCGTTTTCGTTTTTCTCTAGTTATTGGAACTAAGTTCGCCTAAATTGGAACTAAATTCGCCAAAATTAGAACTAAATTCGTTTCCATTGGAACTAAATTCTCATGAGGCTTAAATTGGAACTAAGTACGGGAAATCGTATTGTCAGTGTATTGCTATACTTATACCGGCCCTGACTCCGGATTTCTGCCCAATACTAGGGGAGTACTAAATACAGTGCATCACTACTCCAATAAGTTAATTTGGTTAGTTGCAATGATGGCTACGGTTTTAGAATTATATATATTTATGGTTCTATAATTTTTATATTTTTGTCAAAGTACAGTAACCGGGATCAACGTTCAATATTTGTCCGCCTATCAAAACAATATGGTCTTACTATTCTGGAATAAATCAATAATCATAGTTGATGCAAATAACCAACGTTACACGATCTATGATCCTCTTGGAATTTTATCATTCACTCAGAAACTCAACTATATCTTTCAATTATCTACCTGTAATAAACTTCTCCGATCAGTTCTTTGTTAAGTAATATTTCATATTTAGATTATATTGTATCCCCATATGTCCTATTACATAGGTTCTAATGTCTTTCCATATTGGTGTCACCTTTGTTCATTTAGGTTCCATTGTGGAGGACTTTGGACCATCCTTGCTCTCTCTGGGTCTACGCAGTATTCTAGAATCACGTTGCGTGTACCTTCCAGGCTCAGCTACCCTGCAAGACAACCCAATACTCGTACTGCCTTCCGACAACCATCTCTCTGCTGCCGTATCGAATAATGATTTTGAAAATGTTTTCTCATACCTCACCCGTATCTCTAGTGAACAGGTAATCTTAATTCGATGAAATTAGTTTACATTGGAACTAATAGGTGCAATATACCCTAAGAAACTGTGGGGAAACATTGCTGTAAATAATATAGTAAGTTTGCGACGTTTGCAACAGGAAACTGGAGTATTGATATAAATATTTATAATTATATAGATTGGTTAATTATTCAAGTTTTATATGATTGTAACTTGGGGTTGTATTTTTCTATATGCTGGATTCGGACAATTTTTCAGACCCACAAAATAAACTGTCCACCAAACTTACAGGTGTCTCTCTCTGGTGTATGATTTTGGCGTATATTTGGCAATAAATTGGCAAACCAATTTTATTAGCAATTAAAATAAATTGGCAATTAGGCTCATAATACCGCTATAAACACACTTGAACAAACATATGAGCCATAGAAAAGTCGTAGGAGTTAGAGAAAAGCATTTTAATTAGCCAATTCTTAATTGTTTCCTTTTATGCAGGACTCATCGGTTTCATTTGTTCTGCTTATGGACTGCTCTGCAGACAGATGGTCTCATATCAAACAGACACTAAATCGACTCGTAAACTTCTCTCACATCATAAGCGTCGTCCATATAATTAAACCGCGAGGGATCATCAACTCTCGCTACGCTGAATTCTGTTGCAAAATCCACAAAGATAACTTCGTCTTTAAACTAAATCTAATCAATAGAATGTCAGATTTGTTCTCATCTGGTCTCATTAGCCAATCAGATATAAACTGTGATTATGGCGGGACAATTGAATATGACCACTGTAAATGGATAGACCAACGTATAGTAAGTGAATCGTGTACTACTGTAATAATAGAGCACTACGGTTATTTTTGTCAATCCCGTCACTAGACCCGCAAATACACTACTGTCGTTAAACCACTAGTCCATTAACACATTCAGGTTTGTACATGCCCGCCTACGTCAGACTTTAGTGATGTATGAATTAATTTTATATTTTATTATTTATAATATAGTAAGTAGAAGATATGTTATATATTATTTAATTATTTTCATTATTAAATTTATCTCCAGGTACTAGAAACATACTGGAGTCACGCTGCTGATGTAGCTAAACGTGTACTGAAGTTAGCCAATCAGTTTATAGAGATGCAACTACCTGATTCGATTGGTTCAGTAGAGTCGCTGTTATTGACTCACAAAAAACAGCGTCACAATTCGCACGAGGAATTAAGCGCAACAACCGAACAGGTAATATAGATGCAAATATATTTATGAAAAATAGTGAATAAATAATGCAATTATTTCAACATGTCGATATCGATATTCTATATAGTTTATTTTGATTTAGGTTACCCATGTCCTATTATAATATAATAGTATATCTATGTTAACCTCTATCATGTTATTATATTTCATTTTATTATCACATAAAACACAGTTAATTGTTGGTTTCATGCTATTGCATTTTTTAATGATTGTTTAAGTAGTTTTTTGTATGTTTTTTTTTACCGGTATATTCTTTGTATTTTTATTGGTTGTATATTATATTTTATTGGTTTTATAAAATTAATTGTGTTTGATAAAAATTGATAAGAACTTACCATTGTGTTAAATTAATTATTATTAAACAAGCTTTCATACCATAAAATACAAATGTTCTCGTACCACACGAGGTGCATTGTACAATATCAATAGTAATCGAAAATTGTTTCAACCCATTACCACTCTGCAGACTCGACGGATAAGACTTGCAGGCCACTGCCATCGTTTAAACTGATCAGCCTATGCATAATGTTTGTCTATGGCAGCCGCCAGGCAGGCAAGAGGGAATATTGACATTATTCTAAAAGACACCGGAATTTAGGGAATTACATGGCAGATCGCTAATAGGAGGTGTTGGAGGTGTTGTGTTGCGTGCCTGTCCCGTTAACAAAAATAAACAAACTCATTGTGTTTTAGGGCTATTCTCTTCTAAACGACATTTCCAAATCAAGTTTCTATGGTAACTACATGAAACAACACACGATGCGCCAAATGGACCGTCTGGTAACCGAACTAGTCAAACTGAGTTTATCGTTCGCCCAACTTTGGGTCTGGCACGAACGGAAACTGCGGGAAACATTACAATTCCGTTACTTTCAACTGGATTACAACGAAGTAAGAATCAACTCATAATGTTATCTTATAATACAGGCCTGTACTTACTAAAACTGCAGTTGTTGTTTGTAATTGTGTATGTATGTTTGCTATATTGATTATTGTACTATTTGTATTTCCCGTTGAGCATTTTCTCTGAAATTTTACATATAAGTACGAATCGGAAACTGGGTGTCCGGGAGTGCTTTATCAACTGCTATGATTTAATACTGCGTGATGGATGCAGCATATACAGCAGCAAAGGTCCTACAAATTTCTCCATTACTGACAAGCTAATAGCACCACGTTAGGTGCATTGATTACTACTGCAACATTACTGTGTGTGAAGCCAAGGTCTATTTGAGCTGAAACACTCAATTAATTGTTCACTTACATCTCGTAGACTCCCTACGTTATAATTTCTACTACTAGCGGCATTCAACATGGCAGCTGCATATACATACATAATGCTATGCCGACTAAATTTCGCCGCCACAACTCCCTATCCCCATGACTTTCGCGAGATCATCCGCATCTTTAAGGCCAGTGTCTTTGAAGAGGCGTTTCAAGAAAGTCATGGGCTTTCCAGTGAACACCATGCCTATTCTCTCCATGACACTGCCAAAGCACAAGACTATGCACAGGCTGGTCCTCACGGCGAAAGCAATGTCCTGAGAAATGGAGGCGGCTCTGTTCAAAGTATCGAGATGGGGGGGGGGGGGGGGGGGGGGGGCAACTTCCAAAAATTGTTTTTAATGTAATTTACAGATGTTGTTATCACTGTAATAATACGAAGTCCCGGATATCCTTATTTATATAAATGTTTCTATAAGTTTTTATTGGGTACTCATTTATTTCAGACAAAAATATTACTGACGGGAATTCTAAAGGCCTTGAATTCTATCAACGAACCTGCCGATAGTCTGTCAAGGGTAGAATTCCTTATCGCTCAACACGAAGATATGGATGAAAACATCAGAGTAAGTTAGTAAGTAGAATAATTATCTAGTGAACCAGTGAGTGACAACCAATCAATCGGTCTCATTGTGTGTGTTGCTCCATATTGGTCTAATTGCGTGTTGATCCTCTGTCTTCTAAACCCATTTGCCCGGATCCGAACACCCATTTGCCCATATTATGGGTGTATCCTTTAACCATTGTCCTTGTGGATCACTCATCCTCATTTTTACACAGGTCGGTGTTAAGATTAACAATAATAACCATGATGGCCATCAGAACAAAATGTATGTCGACATTGCCTACATTCCTGAATGTCCTGCTGTTTTTGTCTTTCAAAAAATATTATTGATTTAGTTGTGAATGTTGTTTTTTTGGGTATTATTGTTGGTATTGCGGGCAGAACACGCCTAGTTTTTATTGGATTTGATTGGATTCTGTGGTGTGGGTTGTTTTCACTGTTATAATTTCCCACTTTTATTTCACAATACAACATCTCCTGGGATATAGTGCGGCAATTCAATGATACAACCCCCGACCCTCCCAATTTTCTACAAATCGTAATAAAATATAATAAAATTGTATCAATTTTAAACATTAATAGTTCCACTTCCCCTCCTCCACGATATATATTTTCGCTTTCAACTTTCGAGTGTTCTCATCTCAGTTACCTTAACGAAATTCATAAATTAGGCCATAGTTCATGTATCGGTTCGGATTCGGATTCGAATTTGGATTTGATTCGGATTAGGAATGGTGGTTCTGAGGAATGAGTAATTAACAGATTAATGTATCTTAATTAATAATGATTTAATTTAATGGTGTGCATTTTTCTAAAACTATTTTATTACTAAAATAAATATCACTTAAATAACTATTATCGGTATTCCATTTTTGGGAAACCCCTATAATATAGGGAGTAAAAAAACGTATAAAAATGTTAATGTACAATTAAATAAGTTTTAGCTGTAAAATATTTTATATGGTTTTTAACATTATTATCGGAGATTATGGGTTGCTTAATAGAATGCAGGTAAACCCAATTGCACAATAATATGCCATTTGTGTTAAGTAGGAAAGTATGTAGGTGCGGCAAATTAATAGATTAGACGTAGCAAGTAAGTTATCAGTCGGCAGATACTCCTATCCCAAGATTTTCTCCCAGTATTTCAACTGGTCCTCATTTTATCGACCCCATGGGATGAAAGGCTGAGTGGACCCTGGCGGGGCTGAACCTACGACCAATAGATTTGATGGCCCGGCGCTCAACTAACTGAGCTACCCCGCCTTTGTTGTAGATTAGAGGATGACCTACTATAGCTATGAGCCGCCGAGCCACTGCAAAGCTCCTAAATTTGGATAGTTATAAAACCAGAAAATAACAAAAAAGGCGAAATTAGCGAATTTATCAAACAATCTACAAAATCTCGCTTTCCAGTAAGATCGGTATTATTAGAAGGCACACTTTACATTTTTTAATTAATAAAATCCGATAATTTCGCCCCATTTTCGACCTTAAAATAATTTAATACCAAATACTGTCTAATGGTTGGTAGTTAGGTGACTAATGGCGACTTTGGATGAATGAACTCAGCATCAGCGCTGATCAGTGTAGGGCCTACTGGTGTATTACAAGCATGGTGTGGTGATGCTACAGCCTGAAGTGGCAAAGTTGAAGGAAGCGGTCTGGTTTCCTCTGGTACCCAAAACACAACACTGCAAACTGCAACAATGTATTTCCCAATAAAAATATTTTGTTTGCATTACGGCATTATTAATAAAAAAAATTTAAAGCGTGTCTTCTAATAATACAGATTCCACTGGAAAACGAAGTTGTATTTAAAGTTTTGTAATTTCGATATTTTCGTTAATAATTTCGTCTTTTTCGGGTTTTATAACCATCCCCTAAATATAGTGGGTCCAGTTATATATCTTAGTTAGATTCCCTGAAACAATAGGTCTAGCACATCGAAAATACGTGGCAGTAACTAAAATTATGTCCTCTTTCAGATGAGACAAATTAAAATTTAATAGCTAATTTAATTCTAATTTAATTTTAGTAATATTTTTTCATTTCCGAAATGTGCTGCAATGGGTGCCAGCTATTAAGCTTTTATTTGCCTCATCTGAAAGAGGACATAATTTTAGTTACTGCCAAGTAGTTTCGATGTGCTAGACCTATTGTTTCAGGGAATCTAACTAACAGATACAACTGACCCACTAAATTTAGGATCTTTGCAGCAGCTTGACAGGTCGTATATATATACTACATAGTCCTACAAACTGTAGTATGTATGATTAGACGAATGTGAAACTGATCATGTTTGAGTCACATTCAGGATGCCAAAAACATACATTTTTATAATATTTTTTACTCGTTTCAGCAACATAGAAACTAATTTATTAACCCTATTATTAGCACTGGTATACTAGTATACTAGTACTAGTAGGCTACTAGTATACAATTTACATGTATATTTGTCAATTTTTTGAGAATTAACCAAATTTAATGGCAAATCTTTTGCAAAAATAGGCGTAGCAGTTTGATTTCTACTTTTCGATGTGGTGCATGTGCAAATACATAAAAGTACATAATATAGAATTAAGAATTAATTATTCGAATACTCTAAAAACCAAAACACCTATTGGTACATCATTTTTTATGAACCAAAATTTTGGCGTGGCACACTTGAAATTTATGAGATTTGGAAAAACACCAAAGATTTTAATTCCATTTTGTGTTTGTTTTTTTTACTTTTTTTTTCACATTTCAATGTATTTTTATATGTTTTCCGGTAAGCTGAATCGATTGAAAGTAATATAGAAACCTGAAGACCTAGTTGTTTGTGTTTGTTTGTGTCATCTAGGCATATTTTCTTAAATTTAGAAATTTGAGGTGCAATGACCTAATTTAGTGCGCCAAAATTGAGAGTAATCTCATTCGATTCAGCGACCCAGAACACCTATAAAAATGCGGTGAAATCGAAACTTGGGCGTATTTTCAGAATCTTGAATATTTCTAAATTTGAGTTGCTACGCCTTAGTTTTGCTGCACCAAAAATGAACTGCCACTAGGTAGACATGTTTTTAGATTAATGTCATTCGAATCAGCTCGACCCGGAAAACCTATAAAATGCGCTGAAATTAAAACATGGTGGTATTTTCCGGATCTCATATTTTTCAAAATTTGAAGTTCCACATCCACTTCTTAGATGCACGAAAAATAGCATAGGCCTACTGCTAAATTTTTGGGAATGGAATATAATCGCATTCGATTCAGCGTCTTGAAAAGCTTACTAGAGATAGACAACAAAGCCACACTATTACTTTTTAAAATAACAAAAATGTTAAATTTGGTCATGGGACTAATTTCTATTTTTACCCAGTTAACAAATTTTCATTTTTTAAAGTTAGGCATTGTGTATTGATAATCTTTCACCTACAGTCCAAATTTCGTAGGATTTCGTTGGATTTGAAGAGTTAGTATTATAATAATATATATAATAGTTATAATAATATAATAGTAGTTTTTTTAATAATAATTTGGGGCTAAATCTCACTAGTTTAGCACTGCAATATTACACAATGGGATACGATAATGGAATAGCTGCTCGGGTAGCAGTGACACCGGTGCATGTAATGCAACCCCGAGGCCATAGGTTCGACCCCCGCTCGATTCGGGGCCCCCCTGGCACCTGCGATCCGTATTCTGCAAAACATTTCAACCTCGGAAGTTAATTTAATGACTCGCGGCACACTCGCGTGAAAACCATATAAATCAAGGTTGTAATTCCCTAGCAAGTGCCCATATAGCATCATTATAAATATAGCAACTATAGTCAATTTTAGGTAGGGGATTAGAGTTCTTGTAAATTGTACCGCAGTTCCTAGTTGGTGGTAATGGTAAGATTTCCAACCGGTTATTGTGCTGCTGAACACTGTTTGGTACACAGCAGTAACTCCTGCTAACACAGAGCTGGAATTAGCAGGGGGGGGGGGTTGTTGAGGTATCAGCTATCGCGGTATATTTACATAGCCGGGATGTTTTCCTTGCGTGACTCCGCCATGAAGCAGCTCTTGGTATGAATCTGGTAGTGTTTATCGTACGGGCCAACCTCAGTACCTCAGTATATACAGAGCATCGTCACTCCATTGCAACAAAACTCCCAGGGGAATAAGAATTTACAGGACTTGCGGACGCTGAGAGCCGAGAGTAGGAAGTGTGTACATCGCTTACTGTCTAATCAGCACAATAACGGAGTCCGCTGCGGGAAGCAATACGATTTGAGGATACTCATTCACGTATCTGGAAGTTAATATATGCAATGACCCCGCGCAATTAAATACTAGTTGCTTAGCTATTAACATAATGTGACGTAGTAGTGATAAATAAATATATTAATAGTACAAATATAGTATGTTCATTTTCATATGTGACTGCACTACCGGGGTACTTGGTAAAGATTTTGTTGAATTCCATTATTTTGCAGTATCACGAAATTATTTAAAAACCTCTCTTGCATGAAACATTGCAAAAATCCCCATAATAAATCTCGTTATTTTAAAGGTCATTATTAAGTTACCCAACAACCATTATTAACGTTAAGGGAAAGGAATATGTTACTGTAGTAGGCTATTATAACCAAAACAATAGACGTGAGTCAGGAGCAACAGGTTTCAGTTTTATGTTTGTTCGTAATAACGACAAACGACTGTATCATTATCCAGGTTAGGCAAACTGTATGTCAATCATAAACCTCCACTGGAGATAAAATTCATGCTCTTTGCCCCTACAGATTTTTAGGGAAGCATGCATTACACCTGCGACAAAAGTGCATTTTTGTAATACTACTACTACTAGGATAGGCATGCTGCATTGCAGCTGCCTTTTTAAGAATGCTGTGCCGGCTTATCGACAAAATTGCACCGCCACAACTCCCTATCACCCATGACATTTGCTAGATCATCCTCATCTTCAAGGCCAGTGTCCTTTAAGATGCGTCTCAAGAAAGTAATGGGCTGTCCACCATGCTTATTCACTCCATGAGGCTGCCAAAGTACAAGATTATGCACTGGCTGGTCCTCACGGCGAAAGCAATGTCCTGCAAAGCGGAGGCGATTTTGTTCTAGTGTCAAGCTTGGGGGAACCAATGAGACACCTCCAATGTTATATAGTGTCTGGTTGGAGATGTGTGCATTGTACTTGACACAATGAACCCGGCGTAGCATTCTTGTGAATGTGCCATCCAGAGATTTGGTGTCCTCAGCAGTTAGAGCCCAGCATGGACTCCCATAGAGGAGTACTGGAACTACTGCTGCTCTAAATAATCGGACCTTAAGTTTCCGATTAATTCTCGGTGACTTCCAAATCCTGGAAAGCCTATTCAAGGCTGCCTATGACTTTCCCTTACGTATTCGAAGGTCCTCACCTGACTTCCGGATCCATGATCCCAGGCAACAGAAGTCATCCACATGCTCAAGCATACCATATTTTGAGCTTATGCTCATCCGATCAGAGACTTGCTGAGGACTTTCAAAGTTAACTGTCAAAATTTTGGTCTTTCTGGAGTTAATAAAAAGACCAACACTAGAAGCAGCATGTTCTAATGAGCTGAGGAGTCGTTGGACTCCCTCTAGTGATTCTGAGAGTACTCCTAAGTCATCAGCAAAGTCTAGATCAGTTAGGTACTTGGCAGGATTTCCTCGACTTCTGGAGCCAGTAGGTGGAGTTATCATCACCCCATCATCATTATGATGATCTAAGGACATGCGTAGAACATAGTCAACCACAATTATGAACACGAATGGTGCAAGTGTGTCTCCCTGGAGGACGCCCCATAACACTTCAAATGGTTCTGTGTCACCGTCAACAGTAGACACAAATGTTGTCGAACCATCGTATACTGATCTGATTGCTGCAATAATTTCATCAGGAATCCCATATAATGAAAGTATGCTGAACATACGTGAGCGAGAGACTGAATCAAAGGCCTTGAAGAAGTCAACAAAGATAACAGCCAGATGCCTGTCTTTCTTTTTTGATAACTCTTCAATTATCCTTCTAAGTGCCAAAATGGGCTCCATGGTCCCACGACCTTTACGGAACCCATTCTGATTTCCACGGAGCAGTCTCTCAATGGGATCCCTGATGCGATTTAATAGAATTCTATTGTATAGCTTTGCAGCAGATCGAGATCAATAAGATTCCCCGAAAAGAACCATAGAGTGTTAGGTTGCCCTTCTTCTTCTTGGGAACTGGCACCAACTTATTTGTTTTCATTTCTTGTGGGACTCTTGTTGTTCGGTACATGTCTACTATGATGGGATAGATGAGCTTTAAACACTCAGGTATTTTAAAGACCTCAGGGGGAACACCATCTACTCCACTGGCACGATTGGTTTTAATGCTCTTTGCAGCAGCCTTCACTTCTGCAAAGGAGATATCACCAATGGGAATATCTGGGAGAACAGACTCAGACACTTTTACTTCTATAAAGTTACTATCAGGCAATACCCTGTCATTATTGAGGAGATTTTCAAAGTGGGCCTTCCAACCATTGAGGCGATCGGCTGGTGATTCAGCCTTAACCTTGTTGGTTGGCTTTTTCGACCAGCAAGCAAGTTGATCGATCTCCATGCCTGGGATGATTGCCTGCTGTCGTCAGCATCATTGATGATTTTTTGTAATGCAAGGCACGGGTAGCAAACCCACCCGACCATATGTCGCAATATTGGTGGGGGTTTATCATTTTCGAATCACTGTAAAATCTTGAATCTTCCAACTGATAACATAAATTAGAATGGGACACATTGTATGACATTAAGCTCTTAAGGAAATATTAGCATTACATCAGGGTGTAATACACGGTAAATTACTTTGGAAAGATTGACATACGCGGTTTCAAGATTTAATTAATATTAATGGTATTTGCCTGGTAGAGGTAATGAATTGTCAAACTGATTTGATTGAGCCGAACATTTTAAATAATATCGCTATTGAGCAAATACAACCAACAATCAATGGATTTGGACTGACCTGAGTGCAATTTGTTGTGATGAAATCGATACTGAAAACTGTGCATCAAAGATTAGAGATATTATAAGATAACATTGATATTGAGATATTGAACGGCGTTTGAAAGTTTGTTAGTTTCAAAACAAAGTCTTTTAGTTATAACCTCGTGCAGTGCAGAGTAAAAAAATATGTAAACTTTGAGCACCATATCTACGGGTTTCTCATTGAAATTGAAATGTCCCTACAAATTTGGAATCTCCGTAAATCCAAATTATACTATTAAAATAATAGTGAATTCCTGTGCTACACGTGGGGTGGGGTGGTCGCTGCTTAGTAACAAGGTGGAGTCAGACAGTCACGAACCCTTCAATATATTTCATTCCTCGTGAAGATATACAAATAAATAATATTATAATACGCGTGAGTAACTATAGCACTAATAAAGGTTCTAGAACGTAAAAAATATCTAATTGCATCACACATACAGTGTAAAACGCACGCCATGGAATGGGTGGGGTTAGCATGCAATAGAAGTACAACGTGGCTTTCTAAATAACAGGTTATAGAACTATAAAACAGATATGATATGATAGTCTCAAAATTCTGTACAAGTTCGAAAATACAAAACCGAAATAAACGTATTTAATAGCAAAACATCACCAAACATAAATTATACAAACCAGGTATGATAGACATTTCGAATATATTTCATGTTAGTTTATTATCAAATTAAAATCAACTGTAACATTTTTAATACACAAACATATACGTTGTTCAAAGTTGCAATCGATGTGATGGTGTTTATAATATTCTCCAAGCATACTAAATACAATGTAACATGTACCAACTCATAGGCAATAAATAAACAAGTAATATAATATTGTATAAAATAATTTTTCCTAAAAAGTTTTGAGCACATGTTGAGTTAGCGAAAATATTTAAATATTTATTTAGAGAAACGGTGTAAAATTTTAAGGGCTGAAAATCTAAAAGGAAACAAGTTCGGATAATTAATTAATTTAGAAACCGGATGTGTGTATATAATCAGTTATTATGGGACATTTCGTAAATAACAGTGAACTACGACTCCTGTGACTAGAATGGATATCTTACTGGAATGTGTATGTATTGTAAATACATACGCAGCATTGCGGCAAAACGTACCAACAGTCAATGTGGCACATCGTACAACAACAATCAGTGTGGCACATCGTACAACAGCAGTCAGTGTGGTACATCGTACAACAGCAGTCAGTGTGGTATATCGTACAACAGTCAATGTGGCACATCGTACAACAACAATCAGTGTGGCACATCGTACAACAGTCAGTGTGGCACATCATACAGCAGTCAGTGTGGCACATCGTACAACATCAGTCAGTGTGGCACATCGTACAACAGCAGTCAGTGTGGTTATTAATTAATGGAATTTTAGGAATGTTATAAATTGCGTAAAATGGCAATTTATTAAATTCATTAAAAGACATGAATTTAAATTTATTCCCTGAAATTTTATTATTTGATAATTAAATAGACATATTTTGATTCTAGAACATGTCTGGGGACACAAGATCCCTGTTGAAAATCCCTGTTACACATACTAAGTACTTGTAAAGTCTACTTGCTATCTTCTTAACAAGTACTTGCCAAGATATGTAAAGTATATCACTTAATAAGCCAAATCTTTCTATGAATGTAAAGTTTTAATTAGGCACTTGGTAATTTTAAACAGTATGTCATGTAAATAGAAAGTAATTATAAATTTATCAATGCAAATTATAATATAAAACTCAAACGTGAGACTGACCAATCACTGCACTGTGCATGTGTGTGCATGTTCTGTGTAGATGGGAGGGGGGTGGGGGGGGGGGGGGGGTACCTTATCCAATCCCTACACCCTACAATCTACAGGCCTACACCTACAATACCCTATACATTTAGAACAAGAAACAGCAGAGTATATATGAAAATATTTAATCCATAGTGATATGAGAGTATCCTTGATATATTTTGGTGATGACCCATATATTCGTATTCGATTAGTTAGATTAATATAATTTATCTTATTTTCAGACAAAATAGAATATTCATATTGATAAATCTACGACAATGTATTAACTTTAAGACCTTGTAATAGGTCATTTGTCATTTTATATTTATTCAAAAATGTAAATAATACACAAAAGCAATTGAAGCATAAGAAAACTGCACAATTAAAAAATAATGTTTTGCGATTAAAAATATTTATCTTGCGATATTAATAGCTTGAACATTCCAACGCCCATATATCTGCTTTATCTCAACAAAATTTAATAGTATTTGGTATAAACAAAACAACATTTTTCGGCTTTCTTTCTTCATTATTTTCTTTTCTTATTGCTTTCTAACATAGCAGCTTTGGTAATCAGAGGAATCACTCATTAAATCACCAAAAATGAACGCAAAACTGAATAATGTAATAGGAATGCTAAATATTAGTTTGTTTTGGTTCATATTCAATTTCGATCCATTAGGACGTTAAATTACCTAATGTCAATGTCCCAATTTGATATATTACTAACAACGTCAGCATTTTTTACCTATATTAAACAATATTTCATAGATGTTCAGAATCGCAGGAAAAAAGTACCAATATGAACGTTTAATTTCTTTCGTGGATGTCATGGACTACCTGGGATAGCTGCATTCAGACCTGACAACTGGCAGGCCCCACTGAAACTACTGAACTGTTGTATGTAATACAGTGGTGACATTGTTATGCCTATACTCAGGCAAGTACAAGCTCGCCCAACAACTAACAGTACTGCAGTAAGCCTATATCTGCATATATGCAATACTTTGCAGGGACATGGCAAGTACCTGCAAAATATAAGTGAGCAAAGTAACACTTGCAATATTTCTTAAAACTAAAGAAATAACTTACATGCTCTATTAAGTTTACCAAATTTTTGTTACTAAACATATTTTGACAAGTGTAATAAACTGATAGCAAGGAACTTGCAAATCTTAGGAAATGTACTATGAATTTTCAACAGGGATCCTTAATTCTATGAAAATTGTCTTTTTAAGAATATCGGTAAATGCTACGATATCTTAATTGACTAGAATCGTTGAAGGATCTGAATTTTACAGATTTTGACTTATTAGATTTGCAAATATTAAATAATTAATATTTGAGATGGGCACCGATTTATTCCAGAACTTGTCTGGGGACGTTAACCACTGATTCTATAATTTGTCTTTCAAGTATATCGGTGGGTGCCACGATATCTTAATCGACTAGAATTACAGATGGTCAAAGGGTTTAACAGATTTATTTTGCGTTATACGCTACTGTTAAAGGGACATCACGCTACTATATGTATTATTTAATATACGGTGTTCGCGCTTTTGAAGACCTTTAGCAGTTTAACCTGCCAAAATTTATATGTCTTTTAGTTAATTAACACACCTTTAGCATACGACAATATTTTATGCTAATAAACAAAACATTAGCCGAAGCCAGCCCATGCGCGATCATTCACCCGATGGATCTACACCCGGGAGGCTGAATTCGGATGCTTAGATTTTATTATTGCAGTGTAAGGTTGCAGTGTAAACCTATTGTATTATTCGATAGATCACTAATATGTAATTTCTGACAGATATTATTAACTTTCGGGAAATATTAACAGTTCCTTTAGGACGTGGCGCTCTATCTATTTAAACAGAGCTAGGACTTATACTAAACGCAACGATAAGGCTTATGATTAAAGTATAAGTCGCATTCTTTAGGAAATGCTTTGTTACCAGTCACATCACACTCACAATCATGCACACTATTCTGCCGACCGTCAGTATATTTGATCACACATAAAGAGAACAGCAATTGACTCAGGTAGTGTCTACTAAATAACATTAGATTCAATACACACCACATTGATATAAATCGCAATTGTTATATATAGCCCGCCTCTCTAACCTGTAGTGTATCAAGAAAATTGGGAATTTTGGGTGATTTATCCGTATTCTCCAAAGCGCAATATTTCCATCAACAAATAGATACAATTAATAACTGACGGTAAATAGCAGTACAAACAATATGATTAGTGCAGTTAAATTAAGTGAGGTAACACCGCTGGTAACAGTTATACTTTCTATAATCTAAGCAGTTTTTGCTAGAGTTCTTAGAGCCGGTGTTTCTGGCTTAGACAGCAATAACAACAAAGTATCAAGTAAAAACAGTAAGACTGAACACTCTCCTTATGATCGGCCGAAAAGCTACACGTCGACAGGAAAAAACGCTCTGATTGGCTCAAGCCAAACAAAGAACCATGCATCCAATGGCTGTTTCCATGTCAGCAACCAGCTGTTAGATGTCGTAATATGAATCATCACGGCTAAGCTGTGAAAGGTATTTGGTGCATTGCAGGTTTTTTGCCTTACCATGTCCGCTAAAACACGTATATAGCAGAATGACTTTTATGTCCGTTAAAACACCTGTAACGGTACCTTGCGGGCGAGGGGAATATATATACAGTTAGAGAACCTTTTTAGAGTATTCCAGCGCCTGGGGGGAAACTGGATTGCGAAGCAAAGGGGCCAGTTATATCCCACAGAAGCTTTTACACCGCTCCCAGAAAATGGGATTTGAGTCTATGAAATATACAAAATCACAGTTTCTAATATACGT
>JAUCBJ010004087.1:0-20048 GCA_032718475.1 Nemertoderma westbladi
ATTGCGTAAGGCTGAAAAGGAATACTATTCGGCACAATTTGAAAAAAATTCTGGAAACATTAAAAAAACTTGGATAATAATTAACAGTGCACTTAATAGATCTAAAAATTCCTTGATCCCAAAAAAATTAATTACCGGCTCAGGCGATTCTATTAGGACAATTACTGATCCATCCGAAATCGCTAATACCTTAAATAATCACTTCTCTACAATAGGACCGAAATTAGCAGATAAAATACCTAAATCTAACCGTTCTTATCTACGTCATATTTCACATTCTAATAACAATAGTTTTGGTCTTACCGAAACCACTCCGGTTGAAGTAGAATACCGCCTATTACACCTAGATCCTAAATCCGCCTCTAATGATCCTTTTCCTACTAAGCTCCTAATCCTCGCAGCTAAACCGCTATCAATACACTTAAGTAGTCTAATCAACTTATCTTTTTCTTCTGGTTTTTATCCTGATTCGCTAAAGATTGCTAAAGTTATTCCATTACATAGGGTGGTAACGCGAGTAATCCTACGAACTTTAGACCTATTTCCCTACTACCGGTATTAACTAAAATTTTCGAAACTATTATCAATACACAACTTATTTCTTATTTATCAAAATTTAAAATTATCTCTCAATCTCAGTTCGGTTTTAGGCCTAAAAGAACAACCTCACATGCAATTCTATCGGTTTTAGAACAGATTCACACGGCCCTCGAAGAAAAGGACGCATCGTGCGCTGTTTACATTGATCTATCAAAAGCTTTTGATACCTTAAATTATAAAATTCTATTAAATAAGCTCGAAAGATACGGAGTCAGAGGTGTACCGCTCCAATTATTCGAAAATTTTCTTGCATCCAGGCAGCAATTCGTAAAGCTAGGTAATTTTTTGTCTTCTCTAGAGCCACTTCTTTGTGGTGTTCCGCAAGGGGGCGTCCTATCTCCCACTTTATTTTTATTATATATAAATGATCTCCCCCGGGCTTCCAAACTTTTTCCTGCACTTTTTGCTGACGATACAACCTTACTCTATTCACATAAAAATCCCAATATTTTAATATCAGAACTAAACTCTGAACTAACTAAAATTTCAGATTGGCTGATGGATAACGCGTTGTCACTTAATTTGACTAAAACTGAAGCAACATTTTTTTCAAATATTCACAGTACCTATAATCTATCTAGAGTTGAAATTAATAATATTAAAATTAAGTATACACAATCCAGCAAAATCTTGGGCATCTGGGTTGATAAACAGTTAAATTTTAAAACTCATATTCAGCACATAATTCAAAAAATTTCCAAAACGGCTGGGATATTTTATAAACCTCGGTATATTTTTCCTCTTAATATTTTACGCCAGCTTTACTATTCACTTGTGCATCCTTATCTACTTTACGGCATTATAGTTTGGGGCGGTACATTCTCTTCTGTTCTAAAACCGATCAGAATTAAAGTAAACAAGATCCTTCGCTGTATTACACGTAGTCACTACCGGTCATCTTCTTTACCTATTTATAAACAGTTAGGCATACTCCCATTAGATCAACTCTATAAACAACAGGTAGGTTATATTCATGTACGAATTGCACAATAAACTAATAGATGTTCCACCCTTAATATCAAATCTTTTTACTTTAACTTCTTCTGTTCACCAATATAACACCCGGTCAGTAGCTGCTGATAATTATCAGATCCCTTTAGTTCGTTTAGTATCTAGTCAGCAAACCATCAGTTTTCGGGGCCCGTCCGTGTGGAATTCTATCCCACGTATAATTAAACAAAAGAAAACCAAATCAACATTTGCTAAAAATCTTAAGAGATATCTACTTGAAACTATATAGCAGGTATTCTAGGTCATTGATCAAGAAAACTTGCCACCTCCATGCAGCATAAAGGAGGTGCCACCTGTAGCTGCATAGACCCTCTTACTAGGGCAAATCTGGTCCTGTAACTAGGACCCCCTTCGTTCTGGGATAAGGACGCCCTTGGTCCTGGATTAAGGACCCATATACTTGGCTGCAGGGGTATATGGCCTGACCAGGCAGATGGTGATCTACCAATGGCTGGTTAGGAGTAGAGTGTTCTCATGTCCACTCTGAGGGCACTTCACTGCGACCTGCACCTGGCAGCAAGGGTACAGGGCATGACCCAGCAGATGAGCTGCAACAGCCAATGGTGGGTCATGTACGCCAGAGTAGATATGGGTGATGGGCCTCATATCTGACTCCATTGCGACACCCACCCTGTGGAATGGCAAACCAGGGTGTGGTATTTGCCCCGAGAGCTGACTCGGCAAAAAAGCACCCCCCAACCCCCACTATGGATTACATTAGCAATGCGGAGGTCCGGCCACTAGAGGCCAGTGGAATTACCGGACACAATCGGCCTCACAGGCGTCAGTTAACTCCTGACCGGCTGCCTGTCTCACCCCCTACTGGAGAGAGAGCAGCCAACAATTCTTTGAGTCCCTTTCCTGATGACCTTTCTGGCCCAAACCCTGGGTCACCAGGGAGGCCAGATTGTGATGGGGAGAGGGATTCTGGAGTTGGAGGCTACTCTCAAGTTCCACCCCGACCAACAAAGCCATTGGTGAATCTGAGGCAAGTCACTAGACTAGCCTCAGTAAACACCCTAACACTCGGGTCCCCAATGCGACAAGGTGAGCTGACTGCCTTGGCAGATAAGCTTTCTCTTAGCGCAGTGGGTGTTCAAGAGCACCGAATGCAGACTGGACAGACTGATGAGGTTCTGATTAAGGACATGGGGGGCGGTTGGCGACTCACCCTCGCGTCAGCAGATGATAGTGGCAATGGTGGAATTGGTCTATTGATGAATCCAACTGCACATGCAGCATTGGACAAAATAGACCAAATCTCTAACCGCATCATCCGTTGCCACTTCTCATGTTCTGGAAGACTGGCTAAGAAGTTTCCTAAGGTGGTTCTGATTGTGTGCTACTCTCCAACTAGTGTTGCCCCTGTAGAGGAGGTGGAAAATTTCTACCACAATCTACAAGCAGCAACTGATGGAGTGGATCAGCATGCATTCTTAACATTCCTGGGAGACTTTAATGCAAGTCTGCATCAATCACCTACATCGCCCTGGGTCTATAGCAATAGTGTTAACCGAAATTCTGTCCATCTTCAGGATTTTATCTCTGGAAATGGATTGTTTTCGGCTGGAACCCAGTTCAAGAAGCGAACTGGAAAGCTATGGACTCATAGTGGACCCAGTGGTCACAAGTCCCAGATAGACCATATTCTGTTTCGTAGGAAATACAGGAGCTCTATACAAGACTGTAATGCATTTACACTTCGACCCTTCTCCAGTGATCACCGCCTTATTGTGGCCAAGGTAAGACTTAGTCTGCGTGCTAGCAGAACAACGAAATTTGCCTTGCCACGGCATGACTGGTCCTCTCTGTTGCAACAGCCAAGTGTGAGATCCAGCTTCACACTACAGCTGAGCAACAGGTATGAGGCTCTTGCCTCTGAGGCGGCAGATCACTGTGAGGGCTATACTGCCTTTACAGAAGCAGTTAAGTTAGCAGCTGCAGAAACAGTTCCTGTATACCCTCGAAACAGGAAAAGGGCCCCCTGGACTGACAACAAAATTCAGAAGTGCCGAAATGACCTTCATAAGGCGCAGAAAGAGTCCCGACTCAAACAGACTACAGCGGCCAAGAATGCAGTTAAAGCTGCATCTAGGTCCCTGAACAGGCAGTACTCTGTTAATCTACAGGAGCTAATAAACCAACAGGTTGATGCCATCAATGATGCTGACGACAGCAGGCAATCATCCCAGGCATGGAAATCGATCAATCTGCTTACTGGGCGGAAAAGCCAACCAACCACCAAGGTTAAGGCTGAATCACCAGCCGATCGCCTCAATGGTTGGAAAGCCCACTTTGAAAAGCTCCTCAATAATGACAGGGTATTGCCTGATAACTTTATAGAAGTAAAAGTGTCTGAGTCTGTACTCCCAGATATTCCCATTGGCGATATCTCCTTTGCAGAAGTGAAGGCTGCTGCAAAGAGCATTAAGACCAATCGTGCCAGTGGAGTAGATGGTGTTCCCCCTGAGGTCTTTAAAATACCTGAGTGTTTAAAGCTCATCTATCCCATCATAGTAGACATGTACCGTACAACAAGAGTCCCACAAGAAATGAAAACAAATAAGTTGGTGCCAGTTCCCAAGAAGGGCAACCTAACACTCTATGGTTCTTTTCGGGGAATCTCATTGATCTCGATTGCTGCAAAACTATACAATAGAATTCTATTAAATCGCATCAGGGATCCCATTGAGAGACTGCTACGTGGAAATCAGAATGGGTTCCGTAAAGGTCGTGGGACCATGGAGCCCATTTTGGCACTTAGAAGGATAATTGAAGAGTTATCAAAAAAGAAAGACAGGCATCTGGCTGTTATCTTTGTTGACTTCTTCAAGGCCTTTGATTCAGTCTCTCGCTCACGTATGTTCAGCATACTTTCATTATATGGGATTCCTGATGAAATTATTGCAGCAATCAGATCAGTATACGATGGTTCGACAACATTTGTGTCTACTGTTGACGGTGACACAGAACCATTTGAAGTGTTATGGGGCGTCCTCCAAGGAGACACACTTGCACCATTCTTGTTCATTATTGTGGTTGACTATGTTCTACGCATGTCCTTAGATCATCATAATGATGATGGGGTGATGATAACTCCACCTACTGGCTCCAGAAGTCGAGGAAATCCTGCCAAGTACCTAACTGATCTAGACTTTGCTGATGACTTAGGAGTACTCTCAGAATCATTAGAGGGAGCCCAGCGGCTCCTCAGCTCATTAGAACATGCTGCTTCTAGTGTTGGTCTTTTTATTAACTCCAGAAAGACCAAAATTCTGACAGTTAACTTTGAAAGTCCTCAGCAAGTCTCTGATCGGATGAGCATAAGCTCAAAGGATGGTATGCTTGAGCATGTGGACGACTTCTGTTACCTGGGATCATGGATCCGGAAGTCAGGTGAGGACCTTCGAATACGTAAGGGAAAGGCATGGGCAGCCTTGAATAGGCTTTCCAGGATTTGGAAGTCACCTAGAATTAATCGGAAACTTAAGGTCCGATTATTTAGAGCAGCAGTAGTTCCAGTACTCCTCTACGGGAGTCCATGCTGGGCTCTAACTGCTGAGGACACCAAATCTCTGGATGGCACATTCACAAGAATGCTACGCCGGGTACATTGTGTCAAGTACAATGCACACATCTCCAACCAGACACTATATAACATTGGAGGTGTCTCATTGGTTCCCCCAAGCTTGACACTAGAACAAAATCGCCTCCGCTTTGCAGGACATTGCTTTCGCCGTGAGGACCAGCCAGTGCATAATCTTGTACTTTGGCAGCCTCATGGAGTGAATAAGCATGGTGGACAGCCCATGACTTTCTTGAGACGCATCTTAAAGGACACTGGCCTTAAAGATGCGGATGATCTAGCAAATGTCATGGGTGATAGGGAGTTGTGGCGGCGCAATTTTGTTGACAAGCCGGCACAGCATTCTTAAAAATGCAGCTGCAATGCAGCATGCCGATCCTAGTAGTAGCACCCCCATAGCGAGAATGTTAGCGACAAGTTTTAATTATTAACCATATTTCGTAAGATATATTTTAAAACATTTATTTATTAATAATGCAATAACTGAATAACCAGATAACGGAAAGACAAACCGATTTGAAACTTTTAATTACTAATAATAATTGTGGTGAGAGGTGATTGGAAATCAAGGATATATGTTATGTTATGGTAGGCACAGGCAAATGAATTGATGTCTGTTGAGATGTATTGAAGGAGCACTATTCCTTCTACATGCGACTACAGTTATGTCCTTGTGTGCTAGCCTAGGCACTGGCTTGGTCAATGACTTTAGCTTGCCATGTTAGTAATGTACAACTTCAAGAAATATTATTGGGCACGGCTGCCCTTGCCATGCCTTAGGCTCTTTTGGGGAGAATGGGGTGGAATCAGCGTATCAATTTACAATGTTAATTATGTTTAAATCAATGAAAAATATCTTTATTAACGCAAATCACTTGAAAAAATAAAAAACTATAATGGAATGGGGTACATAGATTCCAGATATCAATTTCTGTGCAAAATAACTTTAATCGTATGGTGCTAAACAATTAATTTCCATGGAGAGACCGTTCAAAATGACTCAACCATACAATTTAGCTGAAGATATTAATTTAGATTATGGCTTCCGACATTTATGGCTTCCGACACACACACACACACACACAGACTTTTGAAAAACGGCCATAGTATAAGTATATCAGTTCGCTGATGGCTCGCCATTCGTGTCTCGCCCCACAGTAGGCCTACTTTATTAATTAAAGTTCACAAAAAATTTCAATTGAACTAATATTATCGTTTTAATTATTTGAATTTAATTCTACGTTTTTTTTTTAAAGAAATCCAGTTCTTAATTACTGTACTCAATTCGATAGTTTCAACAATATCCTTTTCACGTGCTACAGTATCAGTAAGAATGACCTTAAAATATTTCATACCTAACAGTCTTTCCATCGTGAAATTTTACCGCGATGCGAAATCGCACTGCTGCCCGTGGGTTTTCGTCTTTTCATTTAGTTATTAACAAATTGACACAGTTTTGAATACAGTAAGTAAGTAGTCAGTAGTACCAGTATAATTAAATAATACATACTATAGTGAAGTTAAAACAAAGTTAATACAGAAAGGTCTATTACAATAGGCAAAGTATTCCTACTTGACTACCAGTATTATAGTTCAATTCAATTTTCCCTCTTTCACTGTCATTAAAATGTTATCCTGTTACAACACAAATTGGTGTTCATGGTGTTATGAACCATCTTAACCCTGCGTGCTCCGACTGGTGCGATTTGCACCGACTCAAATATGGTGCGGGGGGGGGGGGGGGGGGGTTGGGGTGTCCCACCCCCCCCCCCCCCCCCCCCCGCTCACATGAAACAGCCCCTGCGGGGGATTGGGGGGTTTTTCCTACTACTAATATAATACTGACGACGGAAAAGAAATCACTGACCTCTAAAATACCGTTCAGTAAAGTGGTGTGCTTCCTTAATGCCACGTATTATTAACATTAACTGGATATCGGTAAAAATTTAATTTCGAAAAGAAACATCAGCCAATTAAAGCTATTAGTTTACTTTAGTTTATTCCGCACCGTTAAAAAAATTACATCAACAATTAATTAGAATTCGCTTTGGATTTCGAATTCGAATTAACCGAATTCGTATCCAGACCACGGAGGGAGAGTTTTGGGCGGTATGTAGTGCGGTACCGGTACCCCCTATATTTCATAGTGTCCATAGCATTAAATAAATAATAGCTAATCAACCAGGCAATCAATATCAACATAACTGGTATATTGTTTTGGTAGCCTGTGGTAACGTCGGGTGGTTACATCTTACATATAAAAAGGCCCAGGTTTGATTCTCAGTAGGAAAGTCTGTTATTTAATTTACCGACGGATCGGTACAGGCTTGGATATGTTTATGTGTGTTAGATTATTTTTTTGGATGGTGTTAAGAAGGCCATGAGTGAAACTGTAATGTGACCATAGCCTTAAGTCATGAGACTCTAATCTAAGAAATGCCTCCACATGTCATCTCCATGAACCCTCATGTGTTTTATAATAGGGCGTGAGTAATTTGATATTTACAAGGTTGACATAAATAGGAAATATAAAAAGTTCCTGTAGTTTTACCGGGTATAGAATACGTGTGGGGCATGCTGATTAAAATGGATAGCGCGGAAATTAGTGCAGCATATAGTGTAGCCTTGAGCTAATGCTACTTTTCCAACCCATACTAGTCAATCCTAGAGTGCCAACTGGGAATCCTTAATTAGCAAAGGTGAAGAAATGGACAAAGTTTGATGCCGCGAACTCAGGCCGTGAGCTACGAGCAACGCAAAGTAAATGCGCTGTCCTCAGGTACAACAGTGTCAATAGATAATGAATTAATGGAGTACCAATGCGAACGGATTCTTGGTAACAGTAGACAGCCAATCAAATGCACTGACTTTCCTCTATTTAGATGGGATTGGAAGTCAAAATAATGATTTTGTTTGATTCCAACATTTTAATTGTAAATAATTCATTGTTTGTTATTTTTGATAAACTTTTGTAGGCGCCATTAAACAGGTTGAATTAATGGTAATTTTTTATTTAGTTAGACGGTAGGTCCACTGATTAGCATATTGATAGCCTTTCAGGCGCGCTGTATTTACTCTTATCTCAGTGGGGGGCAGGCAGGATTCCAAATTATAGAAGTTTAAGAAAATTTTTTTACCATGTTAGTGAAATGTATTACTTTACATCTCAAACATATATCGGCCCACACGACCTGTAGATTCGGCCGCCTCTGTTCGAAATCAGCCATGTAGGCCCTAACTCCACAATTAATATGCAGCATAATCATCCATGCTTATACATCCATTCATGCTTAAACATCCATGCTTATACATCCTTCATGCTTAAACATCCATGTTTAATCTCCAGCTGGCTCATCAGAACAAGAACATGCTTGGGGTGATCGGTGAAGTGGCCTAGTATCTAATGCTATAATAGCGTATTGCAGCAAACTCAACCGCCCCTTGGAATTCCTTCAGAGAAGGACTATAGAGGCCAACCAATGGCTGAACTTATGAACTTTACTCTTACAGTAAGTCGAAATCTTTAATCGCAATAGCTAACACGGCAACGGCACTGAGGCAACAAATTGTAGGCCCAAATTATTGCTAGGAGATACAAATCAGGGCTTTAAAACTATTAACAGTATGCCATGGATTATTATTCCACGTGCCACATATTATTTATAATATTTAACAAATAATGTTTGAAATTTGAAACGGAAGCTACGGTACACAATGTATATAATATAAGAGGCTACGTAAAAGTGCATCAACTGATAAAATACAACACAATACTTAAGGTACTAATTAAATTACCATGAGTCCTCCTTTGGATGCCAGCTCTGTTTAAATATAACAATAAACAGGTAACTAAATAAATATTAATTATTTTAAGACCAAAAAGGCAGACAAACAAGTAATAACATAGTAATAATTGAATATTGTACTTAATTATGGAGGTAGCCCCTACTTATAGTCCCTCCTACATACAAACAAACATACTAACTGCATATACCTACAATCTACATATAGTGCAGTAATCTAGTATTAGATTGATAAAGTCTAGTCAATGAAAAGTCACAGTCCGTCCAAATGTAAAAATTAAACCAGCACCTCAATGAAACTAAAACCATGTGAAAATTTACGGTAGTAGCAATAACCTCTCTTAAGGTACAAAATCCACAACTTTATTTAGCAATAACAACCAGTAGTACCTCACGTAATGCATACAACTGATACGAATAAATACCAGCACTGAATTCAACTGCCCATGTCCAACAAACATTCATTATCCGCGGCCCTAAGTACCGGTTTCGCTAAAACCTATGCAATTACTTTCAATTTGGAATACCATCCAAATATGGATTGCGAAAACGGTACTTATACTATACTTAAGTATAAATAGGCAAGAAAAAGTGGAAAATAATGCATTCATTCAAAAAATATAATATAATACAACGCACTTCAGTATAAATAATGTATAGTCAGCCACAAGGGGACATAACAAAATACAAAACATTTCTAGAATAAAATAACACACACGAAAAAATACAAAACAAGAACTGTGGAAGAAATAATCGTTGAGGTAAAGTAAAATTATATACCTGAATTCCATAAACATTTACTTAACCCAGTTCAACCCACTTCACGAGAGTGCGCTGCGCAGAAGCAATAAAATAGTAAAAAATAGTTGCTTGGATGGAGGGGGGGGGGGGGGGGGGGGGGGGGTAATCATGAACTGGCGCAAATCTCACCAAGGCAAATTGTACGATTTCTAAGCAAAATAGGTTGAATAGGTAAAAAAATGTTTCTGGAATACCACGGTAACCTTGGATGTAGTTCTCCCAATCTAGAAGCAGTAATATACCCAACCATGGCGAAATCGATTCCGTTTATAATCAAATATTACGCACGTTGGCCAAACAGCTGCATACTTTTGTTATAACCAACAGAATAAAATGTTTACTATATTTATAACCTAGTAAGACTGGGAGAATCACAGCCAATTATACAAACACCTGAAATTAACACCATTGCAAACAAAATAACAATCTATTCTGCACCATGTATGGAAGGATAAATCGTGGGGAATCAGGTTCTGGAAGGAATCAGAGGGAAAAACAGGTTCTGGAGAGAAACACAGGTTCTGGAGGGAAACACAGGTTATGGAGGGAAAAACAGGTTCTGGAAGGAACCAGAGGGAAATACAGGTTCTGGAAGGAACAAGAGGGAAACTTTTCTGGTTCTGGAGGGAAAAACAGGTTCTGGAGGGAAACACAGGTTATGGAGGGAATCACAGGTTCTGGAGGGTAACACAGGTTCTGGAGGGTAACACAGGTTCTGGAGGGAATCACAGGTTCTGGAGGGAATCACAGGTTCTGGAGGGAAACACAGGTTCTGGAGGGAAACACAGGTTCTGGAGAGAATCACAGGTTTTGGAGAGAATCACAGGTTTTGGAGGGAAACACAGGTTCTGGAGGGTAACACAGGTTCTGGAGGGAATCACAGGTTCTGGAGGGAATCACAGGTTCTGGAGGGAAACACAGGTTCTGGAGGGAAACACAGGTTCTGGAGGGAATCACAGGTTCTGGAGGGAATCACAGGTTCTGGAGAGAATCACAGGTTTTGGAGGGAAACACAGGTTCTGGAGTGAAACACAGGTTCTGGGGGGAATCACAGGTTCTGGAGGGAAACACAGGTTCTGGGGGGAATCACAGGTTCTGGAGGGAATCACAGGTTCTGGAGGGAAACACAGGTTCTGGGGGGAATCACAGGTTTTGGAGGGAAACACAGGTTCTGGGGGGAATCACAGGTTCTGGAGGGAATCACAGGTTCTGGAGGGAAACACAGGTTCTGGAGTGAAACACAGGTTCTGGGGGGAATCACAGGTTTTGGAGGGAAACACAGGTTCTGGAGGGTAACACAGGTTCTGGAGGGAATCACAGGTTCTGGAGGGAAACACAGGTTCTGGAGGGAAACACAGGTTCTGGAGAGAATCACAGGTTTTGGAGGGAAACACAGGTTCTGGAGGGAAACACAGGTTCTGGAGAGAATCACAGTTGTATTAATGCAGCGATGGAATCTGTCAAATGATAATGATTGGATGATCCGGGGCTAATGTTCCATATGGGCTAAAGGGAAAGGTTGGAGGAGCCAATGGCATAAGTGAGAGAAAGTGAAAGAGGAGTGGGGAGGGGAGGGGGGGGGGGGGGGGGGGGGTCGGAGCAATAATTTCATAATTACAATAAAGCACCAGTCTATCAGACACATATAACATACTGTATATACAACACAATACAACAACATAACGTATAAGCACCATTCGATTAAAATTCATAAATCTAATAAAATGTATTGGCAATCGAAATCGCACTTATTTTTTTTTTCAAAAACAACCAAAAAACAAAATCAACCGATAATTATTAAATTCAACAAACTAGATAGAGCAGTGAACACTCAGTGTTCCTACACATCATATTCATTTGACAGATTATCGTACGAAAATTACAAAGATCAAACGCACTGTTTAAATTCAATTTCAACCAGCGCAATAAGTATCAAAATATCCAGGAAATAAATCAAGATGCACCATTTTATATGAGCCAGACATGTGAGTCTCCTTTCACAACACACAAACCCACTCATCAACAAAGCATCCAGAATGATAGAGTTTACCAAAAGTTAAACACCGTCGATCCAAGCAGTCGAGTCCGTCATATCCTCAGTATCGCAAGTCATTTGGGATAATAATAATAATAATAAACATTTAAAAAACAAATTGGTATTATAGTTCAGAGAGTTTAGAAAGCTCATGTGAGCGACTTTACCGATAAGTGTGGCGAATCCAACGAAAGGAAACTCATAATCTCTCCATCCTCCTACTCGATGGACTAACTGAAATCGAACCCGGTAGTGGGTGTCTCTCCCGCAGTGAACTCGAACGTATTCTCGCTCTGGTCTGGCAGGGTCCCCTCCTCCTCCACTCCGAAGTAGTGCTCGATAATGTCGTAGGCCTTCTGGTAGATCTCGTGGTTCTCGTGGCCTTGAAGATATTCGATCTTCTCTAATCCTAAAGCGAGGGGATAAGAAATACATTGGAATTATATACAACATGAATCGTAGAATCTGTAGAGGACAGTGTCCCGGGGACAGTGTACGAGGGAAAGCGTCCGGGGGTTGTGTCAAGGGGAAAGCGTCCCGGGGCAGTGTCTGAGGGACAGTGTACGGTGGACTGTGTCCGGTGGACTGCGTCCGGTAGACAGTGTCCGGTGAACAGTGTACGAGGGAAAGCGTCCGGGGGCAGTGTCCGGTGAGCAGTGTACGAGGGAAAGCGTCCCGGGACAGTGTCCGGTGAGCAGTGTACGAGGGAAAGCGTCCGGGGGTTGTGTCAAGGGGAAAGCGTCCCGGGGCAGTGTCTGAGGGACAGTGTACGGTGGACTGTGTCCGGTGGACAGTGTCCGGTGGACTGCGTCCGGTAGACAGTGTCCGGTGGACAGTGTCCGGGGAACAGTGTCCGAGGGACAGTGTACGAGGGACAGTGTCCGGGGGCAGTGTCTGAGGGACAGTGTACGGTGGACTGTGTCCGGTGGACTGTGTCCGGTGGACTGCGTCCGGTAGACAGTGTCCTGTGGACAGTGTCGCGTGGACAGTGTCCGGGGGACAGTGTCCGGGGGACAGTGTCCGGGGGATAGTGTCCGAGGGACAGTGTCCGGGGGATAGTGTCCGAGGGACAGTGTCCGAGGGACAGTGTCCAGGGGACAGTGTCCGGGGGACAGTGTCCGAGGGACAGTGTCCGGGGGACAGTGTCCGAGGGACAGTGTCCGGGGGACAGTGTCCGAGAGACAGTGTCTAAGGGACAGTGTACGAGGGACAGTGTCCGGGGGACAATGTCTGGGGGACAGTGTACGAGGGACAGTGTCCGGGGGACAGTGTCCGAGGGACAGTGTACGAGGGACAGTGTACGAGGGACAGTGTACGAGGGACAGTGTACGAGGGACAGTGTCCTGTCCAGTGGACAGTGTAAGAGGGACAGTGTACGGCGGACTGTGTCCCGTGGACTGCGTCCGGTAGACAGTGTCCTGTGGACAGTGTCCGGTGGACAGTGTCCGGGGGACAGTGTCCGGGGGACAGTGTCCGGGGGATAGTGTCCGAGGGACAGTGTCCGGGGGACAGTGTCCGGGGGACAGTGTCCGAGAGACAGTGTCTAAGGGACAGTGTACGAGGGACAGTGTCCGGGGGACAACAGTGTCTAAGGGACAGTGTACGAGGGACAGTGTCCGGGGGACAATGTCTGGGGGACAGTGTACGAGGGACAGTGTCCGAGGGACAGTGTACGAGGGACAGTGTCCGGGGGACAGTGTCCGAGGGACAGTGTACGAGGGACAGTGTACGAGGGACAGTGTCCTGCCCAGTGGACAGTGTACAAGGGACAGTGTACGAGGGACAGTGTACAAGGGACAGTGTACGAGGGACAGTGTACGAGGGACAGTGTACGAGGGACAGTGTCCGGCGTACCATTAATATATAAACTTACCGTAGCACTCCTCTATAGCCAGCGCGTATGTATTGGAATCAGCTGTTCCCTTCGAGTCCATCTCTCCGAGACGAAGGATGTTCGAGAGACCATTAAGTGCGACCTGCACGACCTTAGTGTCCATCACGTTCAACAGATCGCACAGCGGTGGGATGCAGTTCTGTTCCACCAAATATCTACCCAATGTAAATTAAAGCTAAGTTTGGCATTTTGAGAAACATTGCAAGTTGGTTATTAGAGGCATCCCACAGGTTGCAATATTTATTTTGGAATATTAAAGTACTGGAATAATTTTGTATCAAAAATTTTGTAAAGTGAGACATGTTATAATATTATAGATGTTGAAAGCCGACAAAGAGAGTGATCAAATATAAATTCATTTTAACCTAAATCATTATAGCAAATTATCTTTTGGTCAGCTATATCAGTGTTTGGGGCTACTATTTTGTCCACTAACCTTGTTTGCTGCGGACTTCCGTCCACTCACCTTGTTTGCTGAGGACTTCCGCCCGCTCACCTTCTTTGCTGCGGACTTCCATTCACTCACCTTGTTTGCTGCGGACTTCCACCCACTCAACTCGATTGCTGCGGACTTCCATCCACTCACCTTGTTTGCTGCGGACTTCCGCCAGATGTTGCATTGGTTATTGCCCAACTATATCCGTGTTTGATGGCTACCATTTTGTACACTTACCTTGTTTGCTGCTGACTTCCATCCACTCACCTTGTTTGCTGCGGACTTCCGCCCGATATTACCATTTTGTCCACTCACCTTGTTTACTGCATACTTCCGTTAACTCACCTTGTTTGCTGCGGACTTCCGTCCACTCAACTTATTTGCTGCGGACTTCCGTCCACTCACCTTGTTTGCTGCGGACTTCCATCCACTCACCTTGTTTGCTGCGGACTTCCGTCCACTCACCTTGTTTGCTGCAGACTTCCGCCCGATGTTGCATTGGTTATTTCCCAACCATATCCGTGTTTGATGGCTACCATTTTGTCCACTCACCTTGTTTGCTGCGGACTTTCTCCCACTTACCTTGTTTGCTGGCGGACTTCCGCCCGTTCGCCTTGTTTGCTGCGGACTTCCGCCCACCCACCTTGTTTGCTGCGGACTTCCATCCAATGTTACCATTTTGTCCACTTACATTGTTTGCTGTAGACTTCCGCCCACTCATCTAGTTTGCTGCGGACTTCCGTCTACTCACCTTGTTTGCTGAGGACTTCCGTCCGCTCGCCTTGTTTGCTGCGGACTTCCGACCACTCACCTTGTTTGCTGCGGACTTCCGCCCGATGTTGCATTTGTTATTGCCCATGCAGCTTCTTTCCTTGTCTTAAAGTCAGCAGTGCTTAGAATTTCAATTAAAACCGGCATAATGTTGGAATCAATGACAGCCTGTAAAAATGAACAAAGGTTTACAATAATTACACCAATTAGTACAACAGTTGTAATAACGAAAGTTCAATTTGAAAAGGGAATATGCATAATATACATCATTGCATATTTCAAGTTTGAAATATTTATTTCATCCTTTAGAAATCCCAACTACCTAAATACAGCATACCAAAATCCCAACTACCTAAATACAGCATACCAAAATCCCAACTACCTAAATACAGCATACCATACCATACTACTCAGTCTGGGATCGAAATCTGATTTACGGACAGAATAAAATAAATAAATACGACATTGACTAAATGTTGAGTCACCTGTATTTGACAACGATTACCAGCTGTAATGTTGCTGATGGTCCAGCACGCCTCCTTGCGGACCGATTCCTTATTGCTGGACAGCAGATGGAGTAGACATGGTAGAGCGGAGCAGTTGAGTATCATCTGAGTCTGACTGTCGTCGCCGGTGACGATGTTACCGACAGCGCGTAGAGCGGACGATATAACCGCGTTATGACTGCTCCTACAATAGAAAATCGAGAACATTCAATAGGAATTAACGGTATTCCAGTAACTCTCTGCAGCTGACTGTGCTTGGCCATTTTTCGGAACGTGAAATACATTATAAATATAATTTCGCATATAACTAGACCCGCTCCACATCGATCGTACTATCATTGGACAGGTTCTCCAATTACATGACAACGGGTAAACGTAAACGGAAAGACTAATCTCGATGCTATACACCATGCCCCGGGATATAGTGCCGTAGTTTAATGACACGATCCCCGCCCCCCAAGTTTTTCCCCAAACCTTAATGTGATCGCATGTAATTTGACCTACCTCCAACTTGGGAGAGCCACAATTATTATTTTTCACTTTCATTCTTTAGCTACATGCGTTTAAAAACTGTCTCCGCCGATATTGCACCTGTTACACTCGGTTATTCTTTAACCTGATAGTGTTTTGTGCGGTGTGTGTGGGGGGGGGGGTGTGTCTAGTTATTGTTTATTGTTTATACCCTGTAATTGATGTCCCTAATCTAATGAAAGGCCCGGGGCCTATCCCGGTTTGAAGTTTGAAGATAATATTTTATATATGCAGCTAATACAGTTACCCATTATTGGTTGGTAACTAATTATCACATGGCGCATTGTGCATCACTTAGCGGTTAACATTTAAATTTATTTCATTAATATATTTTTCACAGTTAATTAATAATTCTAGATACTGTACTTCTTTATGTCATTTGTAAACTTCCCTAAACTTAATCCTAAACTTAATTAAAGAAAGAAAACTTTTATAAGAGCAATAACTCGATCGTGTTATAATAATATTCCATTCGTACACATTCCCCCTCAATAAACAGAATTACGTGTTTGAATAGCTCAATTTAAGGGAGAAATGTTTGAGGAAGAGCTTATCTCCTATAACTTGGCCGACGCCTTAACGACCAGTACTATACAATTTACCTATGTCACTCTACGGTGCCATGGGGTGCCATATTTCAAGGGATGGAAGGCTAACTACGTAGTACAGGAGCGATAGTGGCAATTATTGTGCAACCTTGACGGAAACTCCCGCCAATCAAACACAATCGACGCCAATGAAAAATCCACTTCGTTGAATTATATATTGTAAATGTAAAGGACAGAGAGTTATTGAATTATTTTAATTGAATTATTTAAAGTTGGTAACTTTAATACAAAAATCTACACATACATACAGTTATAGTAAGTATAGGATCGAATAGTAAGATATTAAATTAAAAATATATAATTTCCTGTATCCTGTAATGGTTACCTAAATTGAACCAATAATGTTAACCTAAGCTAAATTAACCTTACCTAAGTCATTGTAAGACATTTCGTGTAATTTCTGCATCAAATTACCTCAGGTTAGGGTTGCATGACAGTTATAATTTGCAATTATTTTGGAATATCTGAATTTCAGCCAAGTGAAGTGATACAGGGGGGGTTCGGTTCTGACCCCCTTTGATTTATCAAACACACTATTTTATCTGAAAAAGTGAGAGTTACGTAAATTTCAATATTTTTTAGAAACTCTACTAAGTGGGAAAAATAGATTTTCGAATAAACTAAACTTTTGATTATTGTTTTGGTTTGAATAACGTGCCACCGTTCCTTTCCCTTAATTGATAATTTATCATTGAGACGAGAGAATAATTCGCCGAAATGGAATTTGCGTCGAGCTCCCTCCCCCCCCCCCCCCCCGTACGTCCACCGTACGTGTCTGTACGGTGGCTGATTGCGGCCAATTATTTCAATAAAATTATTTTTCACCCGGGTGAAAAACATTTATCACCCGGGTGAAAAACATTTACCTTTTATTTGACTTTTTTGTCCTCCTTTTTTTACGAATTGTGTATAATGACTTTTGTTGTCCCTTAATGACTTTTGTTGTCATTTTAATGTTTGCTTTAATGGTTAATGCTTTTTATGTATGTATTTCTTCAAACTGTCAGACAGCTGATTTCTGGACTGTCAGACAGTTGATTTCAACATAAACGGTCACTCTACCAAATCAGGGAAAGGAGCAGGTTACAGAGGCGGGATTTTCTAACCAAAACAATAAACAATCACTTTACCAAATGAAGGAAAGGAGCAGGTTACATAGATGGTCTTTTCTAACCAAAACAATAAACGATAACATTACCAATTGAGAGAAAGGAGCAGGTTACAGAGGCGGGATTTCCTAACCAAAACAATAAACGATCACTTAACTAATTGAGGGAAAGGAGCAGGTTACAGAGGCGGGATTTTCTAACCAAAACAATAAACGATCACTTAACTATTTGAGGGAAAGGAGCAGGTTACAGATGCGGGATTTTCTAACCAAAAACAATAAGCGATCATTTAACTAATTGAGGGAAAGGGGCAGGTTACAGAGGCGGGATTTTCTAACCAAAACAATAAACAGTCACTTTACAAAATGAAGGAAAGGAGCAGGTTACAGAGGCGGGCCTTTCTAACCAAAACAATAACCGGTCACTTTACCAAATCAGGGAAAGGAGCAGGTTACAGAAGCGGAATTTTCTAACCAAAACAACCGGTCAGCCGGTAGGCCTACCATTACCGTATTTAAATGGTAGGCTACACAATAGGCCTACAGCAGTACCGGTGCCGGAACCGGTACTAAAAATACCTGTTTTATACCTACATCTGTACATACAATACAGCAATACTGCAAAATAGTGCTACTACCGGTACTGATAGCCTGAGAGAACAGCAGTAGAGAAACCGGTAGCATGGAACCTTACAGTAAATTTCTGGAGGACATAAAAAGTAAAAAAAAAAGGACATCATGAGTGATTTAAACGGACAATAAATATTATTGCGAATTAAATCTCTACTCCATGGACCCGCTTGTGTCTCTAATGATAAGAACTGGTCTGCCAAGGGCATATACCATGGCATGGCATATACTTTATTGCGGATTAATAATTATATCAGTAGCGGTACGTCAGTACGTACCGTTACCGATACAGTGAACTATAAACCCAGAATTAGGCCTACCGGTATAGCAGTAGTACAAGGCTGTAGCTATAGTATATTACGATGCCTAAGAGCTGCATTTTTTGCGACATAGTGAAACGCAAAAAGAATTGCGAAATTTTACAAGAGGATGAATTGTACATCTCATTCCAAGACATCCATCCCGCATCGAAGTATCACTACCTCGTAATACCCAAAGATCACGTGGAAAACCCGAAGAATCTTAAAGCAGATCGCCTGGAAATGATCCACCAAATGGCTGCAATAGGTGAATCGCTGTTGAACGACAGCGGGGTCTCTAAAGATGACCGCATTGTGGGTTTCCATTGGCCGCCATTTAACTCAATAGACCATCTACATTTACACGCAATCGGTCCTAAGCAGTCAGCCTCGTGGTTGGGGTGGGCCATACATAAGCCAAATTCTCCGTGGTTTGTAACTTATCAATGGATGATAAACCGACTCGAATCTATGAAGCGTTAGTCTCACATTACGACTTACGCACTTACAATACTCAGGGTAATGTTAGACAGATCTGAGGCTAACACAGCAGTGTTACGGTTTTCCAAAATGTTAAACCACAACCAATTTCACTTACACAAACAAGCAATCAATTCCGTGTACTTCGGCATTTTGATATCAGAGTAAGAATAAAGAAATAAATGAAGCAAACTAGAATAGGCCTACAGAAAACCTCAGTTGCCGCTTGTTGTGGTCCCATCACCCACATCTAAATTTTGCAGTTAACCCCATGTGAAGAATACCAGGTTTCTAAATTTTGCAGTTAACCCCATGTGAAGAATACCAGGTTTTCACCATAAACACAAGTTACAGAAGGGATGAATCTAACCAAAACAATAGACGAATTAGTATATAATATACAGGTTATAAGACAGAAATAAGCGCTATAAAACACTTAATAAAGATAAATTAGAAAAAATAAAAAATCTTCATATATAAAATTCCAATAAAAGGTCGACCGAAAAATGAAATCCTGGTATTCTTCACATGGGCGTCGCGCTCGGTATGTTGTCCCATAAAACATCAGCGTGTCAGTGTCAGTGTCATACTCCCTTCTCTAGTCATTAGGCAGCTAGGGGATGTAAGGCGGGCCTGGGCAACAAATGACACAATATCATAGATTATGGTGTGATTGCTTGCTGTGTATCAGTATTGTATTATATTATTATTTATTATTAATCGCTACCAGTATATTTATTGTATAGTGTAGAAATATTTCAGTTAATTTTAATTATAAATATAAATAAACTCATTTTGGAAACGGGGGTGTAAGGAAGTCAGTGGCATTATATTCTACCCAAAGCAAAAAATGAGAGTTAATATCAAAGGTTACAAGTTTAATTTTCCTCGTAATCAGATAGTTGTTACGAGTTGTTATGATTTTGATTTGTAGCAGGTCTGCAGGTAA
>JAUCBJ010004089.1:0-22993 GCA_032718475.1 Nemertoderma westbladi
AAGTTTCTCTTACTGACTGAAAAAACTGGGGTTTGTTGAAATGCATGTTTGTAAGTACAGCAACACATTGACATTAGTTGAGGAATTATGAGACTTAGGTGTATAACCTTAGTTTACTCGAAGTGATAACTCAACCCAACTCACCTGCACTGGAAGTGAATAGAGCTGAGGAGAAGCAGAGAGCCGGTATTCTCCGGGTCTTGTCGCCACAACTGCATACAGTGGCGTTCGGCGTTGTCATAGTCGCCTGCTTGGTACTCCTTGTGGGAGAGTTCGGCCAGGGAGGTAAGGTCTGTCATGATTGGAGACTGACCGGGGTCACCAAGCCCGTCAACTAGACACACTTTACAGCACAACTAGGCAGTTGTGGTGGAACACTAGTAACAGATGCACAGGTGCAAGATATTAGAAAAAAACAGTAACAATATGTTATGTAGTAACTACTAAAGTTACTAACCTACCTTACTAAACTACATTACGTTAGCCTAACTCGAGTGAGTACGGTTGGATTGTATATTATGGATATATTTGGGTATTTGGTTTATTATTTTGGTTAGGGTTAGTTGGTCAGGTCAGACCTTAACCCTAATTAGAACTGTCATGTAACCCGGGGATATCACAATAGAGGCGCCACTATTCATGGCTCTCGTGGGTCTCCCACCCCTAATTTAACCGTACCGTAACCCTAAGGTTAAAGTTACAAGAGTTAGGGTTAAATTACTGCTTTAATTATGGTTTGCGCCTGACAGCCTGGGGCCTGACTAACAAATCCTAACCTAAATAATAAAACCAATATCCCAGTCAGTACCGGTATCTAGGTACTAGTACAGTACTGCAGTAGTACTGTAGTACCTACCTAGAAAACACCACAATACAGCAATAACCAAGCAGGCCAAGTCATTAACTGATTAAGTAATTAAGTAACCAAGCCCAAGACAGCCGCCAAGTAAAATACTGAAATAACGATGTTATGTTTTCCACACAAAAATACAAAACAAGCCTTTAACGCTTTGAGTAGGCAGGTAGGCCGTACCGGTAGGTCTATATTTAATTTAACTAATGTTCAGATGTTTAACACACTACTGCACTACACTGCCAGACTGCAGCACTGATGTAGTAAAACGAATATCTTTTAAATATCTTACTGTACATTACAGTATTGTGCATTAATATTAATTTGATATTGTTTAGGGTTATAGATATAGGAAATAATAATAATAATAAAAAAATAAAATATAGATAATACATATACATAAGGAGCTGTTCGGCAGTAAAATACGGTCGCTTAAAACAACATGGTGCATGGTGATGGATCAGCTGATTCTAGTTGAATCACTATCCTTGGTATTTAGGTAACACTGCCCCAGCGCAGTGCCAGAAACTATAGAAAGCAATGGCCTGCCTTACCACACAGTAAAGTAAGCGCGTAGGAACAACACAACACAACACTACAACATTACTGGTGTACAGAGGCAGCCATTGCTGTGTTGTACAAATTCCCTTACACTCCATAGTAACCGAACAAGCAGCCACTCCTTGCCAGCTAATTTAACCAATCAGCCCATAGCAACCAATTCTATGTAATCTACATGCTGTGACGCCATAACCTGGACAGTGCAGTGGAGGGGAGGGGTAACAGAAGAATTATCATAAGCAAAGCACAACAACCCATTTCATGTTAATGGGAGTATTATTATTGATTGCCAGTGCAATTATATCAATGTTTATGGATGTATAATTTAATATGAAACATTTCTTGGCCATTTCCGATTTGGCTTTAAACGTCACATCTTTCACGGCCCCATACCAATCAGACTTTAACGTTTGAGCTTGCCAAAATTCCCATTTAATAATATGGGTTGCTAGGCAACCTCCATTAAAGTTTCCATTCATTTACTGTAAGAAGTTTAGCAGCCAAAATATTGACTGGGAACAGCAGTGTATGGCAATGCAGGTTACTTAACTTACTCATGAGATAAAGATCAAAAACCATTAGTGGATATTGTATCGCATTTTCTTTCGAATTTTCCCAAAAGTTGATCCGCTTGCGAAATTTACGAGATCTATATTTTCTTACCGCAATTAGAACCAAATTATCGTAATAGTTAAATGTTACTAATATTAGTCCACTCGGTCTGGTGTTCTTCTGGTCTATTTATCGTACAGAAGTAACTGTGTTAGAACCGGTCTAGTTCTAGAACTACATTATGTGGGTCTGATTAGTATATAATGTAGGATATTATATTAGATGCTGGACTTGGTTTGTTACGCAATGCTACAAAAAATCTTAAAGATGAGTAAGAGATGGAAAAATAACCCTGTATTAAAAAAAATGTGTTTAAATGTTGTGTATTTTTCACTTTTCTATTTTATGGGAACGCTACAGTGAAAATGACAATGTTTCTACCCAAAACAATAAACGAATTTCACTTTGTGTCCACGTTTTCATTTAAGCCCATTTTCTCATCGTGACCAGAACCAGTACCAGACCAGACCAGACCACATCCCCTCATTACTGTTCAAGGACTGCAAGTAGTTTAAAGAAAGTAATTTAGAGGTAGTTATTGCTTCGCAACTGATCGTATCCTGAAATACGTCTAAACATTTTGTGAACTAACTTTATCTGTTTCGGTGGCTTTTAAATACTTATTTCACAAATCGTTACGATTTCTAAACTAGTAATTTAGTGTTTCAGACACCGACAACGGTGCTTCTCTTGTGAGGATGACTTTCCTTGAGGAAGAAGGTGAGTTCATATATCGAAATTCGAACTTATAGCTAGTACATATCAAAGCTTCATTTGGTGAACATTAATGAATGCCAAATTGAACATGTGAGTGTCATATAATTTATAACCTTACGGAGTGTCATATTCAAATTAACGAGTTGAGTGTCCAGTGAGTGTTTGAGTGTCATCTCGCAAGGATGTCACAGGCCACCACACCCCCTTTAGTATCACATTTTATGTGCAGGTTGCGGAGCTGTACGAAATACCACATTAATACCATTTTAAGTCCAGACACCAATTCATCCATTCCCATATAGTCGACTGCCAGAGCTATTACACTGTTTATTGTTACTGGGATAATATACTGTTTTATTAGAGGAATTTCCGCCACGGACTTGTCGTATTGTTTACCAATTAATTATTGACTTGTTGTATACCAAGTAGAACAGCTCTATCCCTCTGCTGTGAATGTATATATAGCTTTCTGCCTTTCCAAACACTTTTAAGGTGTAATGGTTTCTGTTCTCACACAATTTGACAATTTTGTTTTCTGAGAATAAAAATGTTGCCAAAATTTTACTTATTTCTTTCATTCATCGAAAATTTGAGTTCAACTTTTTTGGCAATGTAGTGTGTTTTATTAATTAAATAGAAACAATGTGTCCTTTAAGAGACTACTCAAAAAAAGTCATGGGCTGTCCACCATGCTTATTCTCTCCATAGAGCCGCTAAAGCACTACATTGTACACAGGCTGTTGTTGCCCATGGCGAAAACAATGCTCTGCAAAGCGGTTACAATTACGTTAAAGTCTCAAGCAAGTAGAGACTAATAAAACACATACAATGATGTATAGAGTCTGATTGGAGAAGTGTTTATTGTACTTGACACAATGAACCCGGTGTAGCATTAACCTATATGTGCCATCATAGATTTGGTATCCTCAGCAGTTAGAGCCCATCATATATTCCCATATAGGAGTACTGGTTCTACTGCTTCCCTAAATAATCAAACATTAAGATTCCATTTTATTCTATGGAACTCCCAAATCCTAGAGAGCCAATTCACAGCTGCCTTCCGCCCTGACTTCCGGATCCAGTATCACAAGCGGCAGAAGTAAATTACTCTATGTTCAAGCACACTATCGTCAGAGCTTATACGATTAGACATTCCTAAGGACTATCGAAGTTAAATGTCAGAATTTTGGTCGCATATTATAAAACAGCCGCTTTTTCTAATGAGATGAGGAGCCGTTTCGCTCCCTCTAGGTATTCTGAGAGAACTCCTAAGTCACCCGCAAAGTCGATATCGGTAAGCAGGTTTACTGTGGCTGGATTTCCTCGACTTTGGGAGCCACTAGGGGGATAAGCATCACTTCAATATCACCAACATAATCCAACACACTTATGAAGAAGAAGAATGGTGCAACTGTGTCATCCTGGAGGACTCACCATAAAGCTTCGAATGGATCTGTGTCACCGTCAGCAGTAGACACAAATGTTGTCGAACCATCGTATACTGATCTGATTGCTGCAATAATTTTATCAGGAATCCCATATAATGAAAGTATGCTGAACATACGTGAGCGAGAGACTGAATCAAAGGCCTTGAAGAAGTCAACAAAGATATGCCTGCCTTTCATTGTTGATAACTCTTCAATTATCCTACTAAGTGCCAAAATGGGCTCCATGGTCCCACGACCTTTACGGAACCCATTCTGATTTCCACGGAGCAGTCTCTCAATGGGATCCCTAATGCGATTTAATAGAATTCTATTGTATAGCTTTGCAACAATCGAGATCAATGAGATTCTCCGAAAAGAACCGTGTTAGGTTGCCCTTCTTGGGAACTGGCACCAACTTATTTGTTATCAATTCTTGTGGGACTCTTTGTCGTTCTGTACATGTCTACTTTGAGTGGGTAAATGAGCTCCAAACACTCAGGTATTTTAAAGACGTCGGGGACACCTAATACGGTACTCTTTGTATCAGCCTTGACAAAGAAAAGGATATGCCACCAATGAGTATATCTGGGAGTACAGACTCGGGACACTTTTTGTTCCACAAAAGGGACACTTTTTGTTCCACAAAAGGGACACTTTTTGTTCCACAAAAGGGACACTTTTTGTTCCACAAAAGGGACACTTTTTGTTCCACAAAAGGGACACTTTTTGTTCCACAAAAGGGACACTTTTTGTTCCACAAAAGGGACACTTTTTGTTCCACAAAATTGTCAGGAAATATCCTCCCATTGTTTAGGAGCTTCTCAAAGTGGGCCTTCCAAACATTGAGGCATTCAGCCTTAACCGTTGTGATTGGTTGGCTTTTCCTCCCAATTAGGAAGTTGGTCGATTTGCATGATTGACTGATTGCCTGATGACATCTGCAGCATTGTCTGTGTGCCGTCATATTTTCTGGTATATATTTTGTGGTTAATGTTAATAAGAACTTGGTCGGTGTCTTAACTAACGGCCAAGCATCATGTGAAAAAGGGAATTATTATATCGACAACTTTAGGAATTATAATTCCCTCCTAACAAATTAGTTCATTCACAAAATGCTCGAAAGCCCCACAACGTTTAAATTAATTGTTTGTTAGTATAATAAACTAGTATAGCGCAGCGCACGTACATAATGTATCTTTGGAACACTCGGAGCATTAGGAATAACCCCCAAGGTTAGGTTTAGCGATCACTGTGCAGTATGGCAGTGAATGTTATTGTTACTAGGTTTAGTGATCACTGTGCAGTATGGCAGTGAATGGTATTGTTACTAGGTTTAGTGATCACTGTGCAGTATGGCAGTGCATGTTATTGTTTCTAGGTTTAGCGATCACTGTGCAGTATGGCAGTGCATGTTATTGTTTCTAGGTTTAGCGATCACTGTGCAGTGTGGCAGTGAATGGTATTGTTACTAGGTTTACTGATCACTGTGCAGTATGGCAGTGCATGTTATTGTTTCTAGGTTTAGCGATCACTGTGCAGTATGGCAGTGCATGTTATTGTTTCTAGGTTTAGCGATCACTGTGCAGTATGGCAGTGCATGTTATTGTTTCTAGGTTTGGCGATCACTGTGCAGCATGGCAGTGCATGTTATTGTTTCTAGGTTTAGTAATCACTGTGCAGTATGGCAGTGCATGTTATTGTTTCTAGGTTTAGCAATCACTGTGCAGTATGGCAGTGCATGTTAATGTTTCTAGGTTTAGTGATCACTGTGCAGTATGGCAGTGAATGGTATTGTTTCTAGATTTAGTGATCACTGTGCAGTATGGCAGTGCATGTTATTGTTACTAGGTTCAGTCATCAGTGTGCAGTATGGCAGTGAATGTTATTGTTACTATGTTCAGAGATCACTGTGCAGTATGGCAGTTCATGTTATTGTTTATAGGTTTGGTGATCACAGTGCAGTATTGCAGTGCATGTTATTGTTTCTAGGTTTAGCGATCACTGTGCAGTATAGCATTGCATGTTATTGTTTCTAGGTTTAGCGATCACTGGGCAGTATGGCAGTGCATGTTATTGTTACTAGGTTCAGTGATCACTGTGCAGTATGGCAGTGCATGTTATTGTTACTAGGTTTAGTGATCACTGTGCAGCATGGCAGTGCATGTTATTGTTACTAGGTTCAGTGATCACTGTGCAGTATGGCAGTGCATGTTATTGTTTCTAGGTTTAGCGATCACTGTGCAGTATGGCAGTGCATGTTATTGTTTCTAGGTTTAGCGATCACTGTGCAGTATGGCAGTGCATGTTATTGTTTCTAGGTTTAGCGATCACTGTGCAGTATGGCATTGCATGTTATTGTTTCTAGGTTTAGCGATCACTGTGCAGTATGGCAGTGCATGTTATTGTTTCTAGGTTTAGTGATCACTGTGCAGTATGGCAGTGGATGGTATTGTTTCTAGGTTTAGTGATCACTGTGCAGTATGGCAGTGCATGTTATTGTTTCTAGGTTTAGTGATCACCCAGTGCAGTATGGCAGTGCATGTTATTGTTTCTAGGTTTGGTGATCACAGTGCAGTATGGCAGTGCATGTTATTGTTATTAGGTTTAGTGATCACTGTGCAGTATGGCAGTGCATGTTATTGTTATTAGGTTTAGTGATCACTGTGCAGTATGGCAGTGCATGTTATTGTTTCTAGGTTTAGTGATCACTCAGTGCAGTATGGCAGTGCATGTTATTGTTTCTAGGTTTGGTGATCACAGTGCAGTATGGCAGTGCATGTTATTGTTTCTAGGTTTAGTGATCACTGTGCAGTATGGCAGCGCATGTTATTGTTTCTAGGTTTGGTGATCACAGTGCAGTATGGCAGTGCATGTTATTGTTACTAGGTTTAGTGATCACTGTGCAGTATGGCAGTGAATGGTATTGTTTCTAGGTTTAGTGATCACTGTGCAGTATGGCAGTGCATGTTATTGTTTCTAGGTTTGGTGATCACAGTGCAGTATGGCAGTGCATGTTATTGTTTCTAGGTTTAGTGATCACTGTGCAGCATGGCAGTGCATGTTATTGTTTCTAGGTTTGGTGATCACAGTGCAGTATGGCAGTGCATGTTATTGTTTCTAGGTTTAGTGATCACTGTGCAGCATGGCAGTGCATGTTATTGTTACTAGGTTTAGTGATCACTCAGTGCAGTATGGCAGTGCATGTTATTGTTTCTAGGTTTAGTGATCACTCAGTGCAGTATGGCAGTGCATGTTATTGTTTCTAGGTTTGGTGATCACAGTGCAGTATGGCAGTGCATGTTATTGTTTCTAGGTTTAGTGATCACTGTGCAGCATGGCAGTGCATGTTATTGTTACTAGGTTTAGTGATCACTCAGTGCAGTATGGCAGTGCCCAGTGCATGTTATTGTTTCTAGGTTTGGTGATCACAGTGCAGTATGGCAGTGCTTGTTATTTTTTCTAGGTTTAGCGATCACTGTGCAGTATGGCAGTGCCCAGTGCATGTTATTGTTACTAGGCTTAGCAAATCACACACCTTTGGAATTATTTTAGGCCCCTACATATTGTGTAATACATAGCCATGTAAGTATAATTCATTTAATCATTTCAATATTTTTTTATACAGAGACGGATAACTGCAACCGCTGTTGTAAGAAGGTACCGGTATCCAGTCTGATCGCAACCCTGCTCACGGTAGTCGGTACCGCAGTATTCTGCGGAGGAACCATCATTCTTGTCGACGAAACTATAAAAGGATTCAGTGTAAAGTTCCCCAATGTCAACATAGAAACATTGAAGGATCAGTTAGTCGCTTTATTATAATACGTGTACGTACATACGCGCGTACAGTATATACTGTATTAATTAATTTCAATAATAATGTAATTATTTTAAAAATTAGCAGTTTGGTCTAGTGGTGAAATTCCCGGGCTTCCAAACAGGAGGCCCTGATTCGATCCCTAGATGGGACGGCACTGTTTGGGCACAGTGTTTTAATTACTGCAAACTAGCCCTGGTTTTCATCCTTGACAGGTCAATAAATGGGAACCAAGGCAACTTGGGAAACAGAGTGGAAGGGATTACTGTGGAAGATCATCCATGGAGGTGACTTAACGAGCCTAAAAGATTAAATAAATATAATAAATTGTGCGTTTTGTACTTTGAACGGTACGAAAGAACATGCGATTTCCAATTACTTGTTTGCTGCATAACGGAAGTCTGCCAAATGTAGTTACAAATATATTCAACCCATTTGTTTATTTATTTCCACGCAGGAAATACAATATAAAGTTATCTGTTTACTGCGTCGCCGGGGTGATGGGTGCCCAATGCTTCGTTCTCTTGCTGGTATCCTTCCTGTCTACATTAATGACCGGCAACCTATGCTGCAGCTTTGCATCTTCAATGTGCGGCAAAGTAACACTGGCAGTGGTACGTTTTTCCAAATATTTGTTTGTTTACAGTAAAGGCCGTTTACACGTGGCAACTTTTAGAGCAACTTTCTCGGCAACTAGCAACTTTTTTTGCCAAAGTTGCCACGTGTAAACCGGCCTTAAGTTGGATAATTAAAACTTTGTGAGGTAAAGCTGAGCAGTTTTAATTGGCAACACGTTATACGGTTTATTTCCTGGGTGTTTTTCATTGGCTGGCACTTTTGTGAGCACTTTTTATTGGCCGAATTTAATATTTTGCAGTTAATTTTTATATCCTGGGTTATTTTCATTGGTTGGATATTAATGACAGGGTTCACCGCCTACTACCTAATCACAATACTCAATGTGGGGAGCATATGTTCTCTCAACCTACCAAAGGAAGAAGAAGTCTGCTTAGATATGCGCCTCTTGCGTGAGTTCTGAGTATTATTATTATACTGTAGTTGTAAATCCAAGTATCTGTCTCTTTATAAATTTTTTTACAAATTTCCCATGGGGACAATGTATTATAATAATATGTTCACTAAAGTGAAAATTATTCTAGTGGAAAAGTATTGCGTAACTGGGGAATTCCCTATAAAATAACTGCTATACTTTATTTCTATCCCATAACAGATATCAATTCGTTATTGTTTTGGTTAGATTCAGCCCTTCTGTAATCTGGGTTTTTAGTGAAAACCTGTATTCTTAATTTGGGGATAAACTGCAAAGTGAAATATAACAGCAGAAAGAAATTTTACAAATTATTATTGGTAATTTGGGTGAAAGAGTGGTTTCATATATAATAATAACTTTTGTTTTTCAACGCAAGATATCAGGTAGTATTTCCAGGTCTACCTTTCGCCTGTGCCTCTAGCGGAACGGTTAGAGCGTCAAGCCTCCATCCTGGAGGTCGCCAGTTCGATCCCACCCGGACGTCATTGCCGAATTTGCTAAGCGAAGCCGAATTCGCCCAACCAAGGTTATATTACCCTCTTGGCACATGAGAGGAATAAAGCAAAAGTTTTTTATTTTAGAAATTAAAAATTTATTAATGTATATTTTTAGTTGTTGCCGATCCAGTAGCTAAAGACACACGATTTTGTTTATGGAAGGACAATTGCACAAAGTTCAATCTCATACAGGAAGGATACCTTAACATCTACTATATAGCTGCGTTTGTTGGTTCTGCAGTTTCAGTACTTGGCATGGTTAGTTTCAGATGGTCATTGGCTTTAAATGTCAATGATTTTACTTGACAAAATCTCAACAGTAGTATGTATGTCAGAATGTCCGTATGTTTGTAAGTCTGTCTTTGTTATAAAAATGCAGGCAAACGGACATACAAACAGACAGACATAAAAAATTGCAATTTCAGAAAACCTAAACCACAGATGAATCCAGTTTATTTTTTAACAAAGATAATGAAGTGATTTACCGTGATTTAGGTCAATAACACTATTATTTTGCATTGAACGATCGTGTGATAGGTCAAAGAGCCCGCGAGATGGAAGTTTGCAATTTTTTCGTGTCCCTCTAGCGGCGACTGGTGGGATTAAAAATTTAACTAAAAAAAATCCTCACGATATGAAATTTTAAAAAAATATGTGAAGGGGGCGCTCCCCACCCCCTCCGCCCCCCTCTCCTCCTTAGAACGATGGTTGGAAATGTGAGTCTTTCTGTATGCGACTTTTTGGTGTTAAATGTTTTACAGGAGTTAGTTAGTTTACAAACTAACTAGTTAATAAACGTAATAGTACACAATCGATTGATTGATTGATTGATTGAGCCCATAGGACTCGTATAATATCCAATATAATGATGTAATCAATCATCGATTTAAACAAATTATTTTTCAGTGTCATTACATGATGGCGTTGTCTTCTAATTGGAGTTCAGTGAACCACCGCATTGAACAGGAAAAATATTTGTACAAAAAGGGAGTGGAGGAAAAAGAACTCAGTGACATCAACAGAAGAGCTATTGGCACAGACCAGTTGCGTTACTAGGCAACCCTATGAACACGGTTTCTTGTTTCAAATACGCTAACTTTGTACTTTTTACTTATGTGGTCTGTTCAGAGTTACTGTATGTCAGCAATCACTGAGTGATACTCAGAAGAGCTGACATTTACAAACTGAGACTCTTAAAGGCCCATTTATGTTCTTACATTAATAATAAGAAACCAGTTTATATTTTTAGACAGACATAAGAAAGTGAAAGGTCTTCCAGTGGAGTTGTATAATAATACATTAATTATTCCGTATTTCGATTTGCTAAAACTGAAAGTGAAACTTATTTAATGGCGTGATTATATATTTATTTAGTAACTTGACTTGAATCTACTTAGATATTTAGCAACAATTGGTGCTGAAATACTAAATATCTAGCAGATAAAAAACAAGATGTTCAACAATTACACCTAGGGGGGGGGTGGGGGGGGGGGGGGGGGTGGGCAATAAAATTCATCCCTCTCCACGGGAAATCGGACGCAAATAACAGCTGATTACTCTCAAAAATATAACTGTAACCTGTTCTATTGTGCTTTAGTTTATTGTTTTGGTTAAAATAACGTGCCACTGTAACCTGCTCCTTTCCCTAAATTGTTAACATTGAGGCGGGATATTAATTCACCAAGATGGGATTTGTGTCGAGTTTCCGCCAGTTTAAGATTTTGTAAAACCTTTCTTTCAAATGAGCCATAAATATTCACATTTGGTTGAAAAATAGCGGAGTAGCAATTAAATTGAGAAATTAAAAGATGTCATTCCGAGATAATTGCCTTCAAAGTTTGAACCTTCCAACTCCATACTGTGTGTCTGGGGTCTGTCTATCGTTTAGTATTGTGTGTAAATGAGAAAACCATCTAGCTGGAATTTTAATCGCGGGGGTTTTCGTGGTCGGTGTTTTTATGTTTGGTGAGCTGAGCTGAGCTGAGCTGAGCTGAGCTGAGCTTGAGCTGAGCTGAGAAATTATATTCATATCACAATAATATTTTAATCCTTTTTTCTATCCCGATTAGATCTCCAGAAATGGGATAAAAAAGTCATCCATTATTGTATTTTTTTCATGGGTCAAATATAGACCGTCAAAAATTTCCTTTGAGTACAAAAAAAACAATAGGCCTACCTCGATAATTCCAGAACAATTACTCAGAACGCTAAGAGGACCACCATTTCTAATACTCATATTAGACCGAGGTCCGAATGGGACGAAGGTATAGTTGGAGATAAATAAGTGGCACGTTATTCTAACCAAAACAATAAACGAGAGTCAGTCTCACAGTTTCACACAAGACGAACAGTCACACAGTCGTTTTACAAGACGAAGCAGAATGGTCAAGTCTTATTCGGACTTATTCGTTCCTATTTGACAAACTATTTGTCTCAACATGAAAATTATGAATTGGGGGTAAATACCATAATTTTCCTATTAATTATTTACAGCTGTAAAGTAAATATATATATAACTGAATTGATTAGAAATCTACCAGTGCGAACCACTGCAATATTTGTTATCAACTCAATGTTTGTCTTCTGGTCAAATACCTATTTTCTGTATCTGATTTGTCCAGTAGGGTGGGATTGTTCGAAAGTTTTGCGCAGAAGGTTGGGTCTGCCAATGTTCGGTATGGACTGTTTATCCACATTATTGTCCATTTCGGATTATTTTGTCCATAATGTCCGAACACTTCGATTAATATTAGTCGTCAGCATCGCAAGTAATCACAATATTTGCACAAGCCGCGGCCCTCCTAGTTCCATTATTGGAGTTGGTTTTCCCTTTATTTTGTTTTACCAGTTCCACAGCGGGGGGCCAGCTGGGGGGCGGGCCGAGGATACCCTGGCCAGTCCAGTCCACGTGGGATCCCCAGAGGCCGTTGGCAGAGTCCCCAACTCCTGTGGTCGTACAAGTAGGGCGAGTCGAACTGGGTGGGGGCGAATAACGGAACCGGGGGGAGAGGGAACATGGGGGGAATGGGAGGGGGCAATGGTGGGGGGCCGGGGTGGTGGAGGGGAGGCGGGGGGATAGGGGGGAAGGGGGGAGGGGATTCCGAGTGCGGGAGTGGAGTCACCGTTGCCACGGACACGTCCGTCTGCGTTCCAGAACGTTCCTCCGTCAAGTCCAACCGCCCGTTTATCTTTATGACTTTCGCCGACGATTCATCCAGAACTTTATCTTCTACGGTCGAACTTTTATCACCGAAAGTCAGTTTCATCGGATATTTTCGACTGCGTTTCTTCCCCAATGAATTTGTATCATTAACTGAAAAACGTTTAGAAAAAATTAAATAAACTTAATTTAGGCTATAGAACCCAAAAACAGTTAAATCGTCAAAAGATATTTATAAATATATCCAACTAATAACCTTTCAATATTCAAAATGTACTAAGGACCTTTTTTGTACGTTACATTACAATAAAATATATGCCATCTATGAGAATGCCTTCATTAAAATCTTAAAACTAAACCAGAACATTTAGTTTACTGTAATAGCTGTTTATTCTGTGCTTACTACAGGGGTTAACCATCTAGATAGACAAACACCCACCTTTCTGTCTCACCGGCGACTTCCAAACAAACCCCTCATCAGATAATTCTCCGCTCTCTCGACTTTCATCACTCTCATAGTCGACTGATATATCTTCTACTGCAACACAGAAACAAACAATGTACCGGTATAAAGGTATTGTCCAACATAACATATAGGATTACCCCTAAAGCTTTGCAGCTTATTTCCAAGGGGGTCCTTCATATTTTATTAAAATTTTCATTAAATAAATAATGTTCAAGCCTGTCCTTCCCTTTTGAGTAAAAAAAACTTTTTGAGTTTCGACTACAATTACTTTAAATAACTATTTGCCACGAACGCTGCAACTGCAGCATAATTTCCTAATTATTACCAATTACAATATTCTCAATATAGCTATACGAACAGAACCTTTCTCTACACTTTCTGCTGTATCATTAACGCTATCTTCTTCTATCTCGGAACCATCTGCAACCCATTGATTCGCGGATGCAAGCATCGCTACCCGCCGACTTACAGCGCGACTTACAACAGCGGCCGCGTTGACGCTGATACATTTAACGGCGGTTTCCAAACCGAATAACGTCGATAAATTGACAACGTCAATGTAACCTCGCAAGTCCAGTGGACTGTAAGCGCCTACAATGGAAACAAATAAACAGTTATGGAATGGAATCAAATGGACTGTAAGCGCCTACAATGGTAACAAATAAACAGTTATGGAATGGAATCAAATGGAGTGTAAGCGCCTACAATGGAAACAAATAAACAGTTATGGAATGGAATCAAATGGACTGTAAGCGCCTACAATGGAAACAAATAAACAGTTATGGGATGGAATCAAATGGGGTGTAAGCGCCTACAATGGAAACAAATATACAGTTATGGAATGGAATCAAATGGACTGTAAGCGCCTACAATGTAAACAAATAAACAGTTATGGAATGGAATCAAATGGACTGTAAGCGCCTACAATGGAAACAAATAAACAGTTATGGAATGGAATCAAATGGACTGTAAGCGCCTACAATGGAAACAAATAAACAGTTATGGAATGGAATCAAATGGACTGTAAGCGCCTACAATGGAAACAAATAAACAGTTATGGAATGGAATCCAATGGACTGTAAGCGCCTACAATGGAAACAAATAAACAGTTATGGAATGGAATCAAATGGACAGTAAGCGCCTACAATGGAAACAAATAAACAGTTATGGAATGGAATGGAATCAAATGGAGTGTAAGCGCCTACAATGGAAACAAATAAACAGTTATGGAATGGAATCAAATGGAGTGTAAGCGCCTACAATGGTAACAAATAAACAGTTATGGAATGGAATCAAATGGAGTGTAAGCGCCTACAATGGAAACAAATAAACAGTTATGGAATGGAATCAAATGGACTGTAAGCGCCTACAATGGAAACAAATAAACAGTTATGGAATGGAATGGAATCAAATGGACTGTAAGCGCCTACAATGGAAACAAATAAACAGTTGTGGAATGGAATCAAATGGACTGTAAGCGCCTACAATGGAAACAAATAAACAGTTATGGAATGTAATGGAATCAAATGGACTGTAAGCGCCTACAATGGAAACAAATAAACAGTTATGGAATGGAATCAAATGGACTGTAAGCGCCTACAATGGAAACAAATAAACAGTTATGGAATGGAATCAAATGGACTGTAAGCGCCTACAATGGAAACAAATAAACAGTTATGGAATGGAATCAAATGGACTGTAAGCGCCTACAATGGAAACAAATAAACAGTTATGGAATGGAATCAAATGGACTGTAAGCGCCTACAATGGAAACAAATAAACAGTTATGGAATGGAATCAAATGGACTGTAAGCGCCTACAATGGAAACAAATAAACAGTTATGGAATGGAATCAAATGGACTGTAAGCGCCTACAATGGAAACAAATAAACAGTTATGGAATGGAATCAAATGGACTGTAAGCGCCTACAATGGAAACAAATAAACAGTTATGGAATGGAATCAAATGGACTGTAAGCGCCTACAATGGAAACAAATATACAGTTATGGAATGGAATCAAATGGACTGTAAGCGCCTACAATGGAAACAAATAAACAGTTATGGAATGGAATCAAATGGACTGTAAGCGCTTACAATGGAAACAAATAAACAGTTATGGAATGGAATCAAATGGACTGTAAGCGCCTACAATGGAAACAAATAAACAGTTATGGAATGGAATCAAATGGACTGACTACAAGCACGTGGTTCCGTTTACACAACAACCCGGAAGTCATTATTGCATCATTGTGGTTCGGTTTACACAACTAACCGGAAGTCAGTTCAGTATTACACCATTGTGTTTCCGTTTACACAACTAACCGGAAGTTAGTATTACACCATTGTGGTTCCGTTTACACAACTAACCGGAAGTCAGTATTACACCCTTATAGTTCCGTTTACACAACTAACCGGAAGTCAGTATTACACCATTGTGGTTCCGTTTACACAACTAACCGGAAGTTAGTATTACACCATTGTGGTTCCGTTTACAGCCTCTGAGTAATTCCGAAACGGCTGACACTGTCTGACGTCTAGAGGCACTGTCCCTTAAACACGCACCATATTCGATCTCGATGGCAACACCACGTTGCAAGGCTTCACAGATCAGTTGTGGCTTAACGACGAATTGTAACTTATTGGCGAAATCGATCGATATGATATCGAAAGGAAGTTCTTCGGTTGCCAATGAAAAACCTGAGAAACACAATATTGAATATTTAGAAATCCTAGCAGTGACATCCGTAGCTAGACGAAACACAAAACGTCGGAAAACAAAATACTAAAAGCTCTAAATCTCAATCTAAAAGCTCAATTTATCGTTGATGACAAGATGATTTCCAGAACCTAATGTATTTATTCTCCACTTTTAGATGAACTTTGCGATTCGCTCATAAGGTAAAAATATAACAACTTTTATTAAAAATGTTATAATATCGACTTATTGATTTAGAGAGAGTACCCCACAGCATTCATGGACTAAGTAAATCTCAATGGAACACCGCAGTGCTGGTGATTGTATTACCTTTGCTATCGATAGGTCTGACTGCGATAATGTCGTATTTAGAGAGGTTAGCTGGAATCCGTTCGGTAAGACGATGGAACAGGGAACTATCGTCCATAACCACTGTAATTCGGTTGAGAACGCTGAACACGGACCTCTTACGTTGCGACGCAGGGAGGAACTCCGCATTATTTAGTTCCGCGTTCCAATCGTGTGGTTCCGGGTAGGCTGACATTAAACGTTCCCTCTCCGAAAGCGCACGCTGTTTATCCGCGTTCTAGAATATAATTAATAAATAAAACAGGCGACAGTTACTATGGAGATAATTAAGGGAATAAGTTGTTCTTCTACTCCATCGTGCAGTCGCTCGAGTGAAGAAAAGTACTGGTAGAGAGTAGACAAATTTATTTGTTTGTATTATTTGAGTGTTGTTTCACCCTTCTCATAGGGTTAATGTTAAATTCATATTGAAAAATTAGTGCCTAGAAGTAAACATTTTACTGTAAACTGTGTTCCTAAATTTAGTTTATTGTTTTGGTTAGAATAGTCTGCCATTAAAACCTGCTACTTTCCTTTAAAAGTTACCTTCAATTGTGAATATCGAAATAAAATATTCGCGAAATTAAGTTAATTATGTTAAAATAGGTTGAAACGACACCCCAATTGGTAATATGCTACCAGTAGATAATAAAATTATAATATTGAAACCTTAGATTATATAAGATTTAGAATAATTTTGAACAATTAGAATAATTTATAAGATCTAGGAGATTTAGCGCCATAAAGTGGACAAACTATCGCTGACAAGTGCTGCCTACGTTGAATACCGGTATCTGTGTGAATTATTTGCGATATTTATTGAGACAATTTTCTTTCATATTTTGATACTTAGAAGACATGGATGGTCACTTATAAAAATAATTACGTACAACGCTATGTATCACAATACCTCGGGGGGTGGGGGAACTGGACGCAATAAAAATTCATCCCTCTCCAGGGGAAATTGGACGCAAATAACAGATGATTACTCTCAAAAATAAAACTGTAACATGTTCTATTGTGTTTAGTTTATTGTTTTGGTTAAAATAACGTGCCTCTGTAACCTGCTCATTTCCCTAAATTGATAATTTTACATTTGAGGCGGGAAATTAATTCGCCATCGCCAAGGCTGGTTTTGCGTCCAGTTTCCCTCCCCCCTGTCTCCCTGTTCCATATTGACCAACTAAAATTAAATAAATCAACGTACAATACTTGAACAGGTGGTTCTGTAACATTTACCCCTAGTTAGACTAGTAGATTACCTTTTGAATATGTTTTTCTGAACTTAAATGCACAATGGAATTGAGAGCAACAACCTTGTAGCCCAGCCTATACGCGGTTTCCAATAATCTCATCACCTTGTCAGAGACATAGTCCTTGGGCAGTATCACATTTAAGTCGTAGTAATTAGTCATACCGCTTGTTAAATCTACCTTCCTTCCATTAAAATAATTAAAACGTCAGTATAATAATATTAGATACATAAGATGTATAATAGACAGATAGGAGACAGCTTACTGTATGGTAAAAGGGCGTAAAGAAGTCTAGCCTCACAGATGCTATCGTTAAATCATTGATTAAATAAATAAACGTTGATGGAGATTAGCCGAGGTATGTGTCCTGTAGCTGTCAATGCCTTCATGTGGGGCGAGCCACGAAGTAATGTAATCGTTAGCTCAGTAAGGGATGCATTAAAAACCAACCGTTCTGTAGTTCCGAATATTAGAACGATAATAATCCTCGATGACATAAAATCAAACTTAATACCGGTACTTCATGTATTCTGTCAAAAGTTTTGAAGACAATTTGTGTGGGGTGAATATGTAATTTACCAGAGTTCCGCTAGAGGGCGAAATGCATGGAAACGAAAACGTATCCCTTTTCTTTATTTATAAACCGTTCAAGATGAAACTTGCCAAATACGCACTAGACCACAAACCGAGACTAATCCGTTAAAGCGCTAACTTTGCGACTCGACCTTTCTGAGTACGCTGATCGATGCTCAGTACTGTCGTTCCAATAATTGTACTTCTTCCATTGCGGGGCAAGCCACGAAGTAAGGTGAGACTTTCCATAAGGGTACTATGATTTAACCGGTCTGGTGTCTGTGAGTTAAACGATGGTGAATGGCGATACACGAAAGTATACATTCATAATAATAAAATTATTTTGTCATGTCAATCAATACGTTAGTCAATCGTTAATCAATATGTTAGTCAATAATACAATTACTATTGTACATCTACCTACACGGTATTAATAACGAAGGCCTAAGGTTATCGGTAAACCCGTGACACAGAAGTAACTGTCTCTCTTGTCTGTTACCTGTAAGCCAAGGAGACCGTCTCTACTCTCTCTCTCTCATTCTCACTGTCCAACCATTATTCTCTTTACTTACTTTCCCCACCCCCTGCATGGCCAGGTTTCCATTACACTTGGTCTGCTCGAACACCACGAACTTCTGGTTGGACGACCGGTGCTCTATCTATCCATAATCGGCTCCATTGCTGTTATATTAAGAATGCTAAAATCTTATAAACAAAATTGCGCCGCCACAACTCCCTATTACCCCAGACTTTCGCACGCTTATCCGCATCTTCAAGGTCACTGTCCTTTAAGAGGTGTCTCAAGAAAGTCATTACATGGCCACATAAAGCGCAAGATCGAATAAGTACCAAGCTTGGGAAACCTACAATGCTCTAGAGTGTCTGATTGGAGAGGACTCACATCTAACTATCCTACAGCTACACAGACGGCTCCATCTAACTATCCTGCAGCTACACAGACGGCTCCATCTAACTATCCCACAGCTACACAGACGACTCCATCTAACTATCCTACAGCTACACAGACGGCTCAATCTAACTATCCTGCAGCTACACAGACGGCTCCATCTAACTATCCCACAGCTACACAGACGGCTCCATCTAACTATCCTGCAGCTACACAGACGGCTCCATCTAACTATCCTACAGCTACACAGACGGCTCCATCTAACTATCCTACAGCTACAGAGACGGTTCCATCTAACTATCCTACAGCTACACAGGCGGCTCCATCTAACTATCCTACAGCTACAGAGACGGCTCCATCTAACTCTCCTACAGCTACAGAGACGGTTCCATCTAACTATCCTACAGCTACACAGACGGCTCCATCTAACTATCCTACAGCTACACAGACGGTTCCATCTAACTATCCTACAGCTACACAGACGGCTCCATCTAACTATCCTACAGCTACACAGACGGCTCCATCTAACTATCCTACAGCTACACAGACGGTTCCATCTAACTATCCTACAGCTACACAGACGGCTCCATCTAACTATCCTACAGCTACACAGACGGCTCCATCTAACTATCCTACAGCTACACAGACGGCTCCAACTAACTATCCTACAGCTACAGAGACGGCACCATCTAACTATCCTACAGCTACACAGACGGCTCCTTCTAACTATCCTACAGCTACACAGACGGCTCCATCGAACTATCCTACAGCTACAGAGACGGTTCCATCTAACTATCATACAGCTACACAGACGGCTCAATCTAACTATCCTACAGCTACACAGACGGCTCCATCTAACTATCCTACAGCTACACAGACGGCTCAATCTAACTATCCTACAGCTACACAGACGGCTCCATCTAACTATCCTACAGCTACACAGACGGTTCCATCTAACTATCCTACAGCTACACAGACGGCTCCATCTAACTATCCTACAGCTACACAGACGGCTCAATCTAACTATCCTACAGCTACACAGACGGCTCCATCTAACTATCCTACAGCTACAGAGACGGCTCCATCTAACTATCCTACAGCTACACAGACGGCTCCATCTAACTATCCTACAGCTACAGAGACGGCTCCATCTAACTATCCTACAGCTACACAGACGGCTCCATCTAACTATCCTACAGCTACACAGACGGTTCCATCTAACTATCCTACAGCTACACAGACGGCTCCATCTAACTATCCTACAGCTACAGAGGCGGCTCCATCTAACTATCCTACAGCTACACAGACGGCTCCATCGAACTATCCTACAGCTACAGAGACGGTTCCATCTAACTATCCTACAGCTACACAGACGGTTCCATCTAACTATCCTACAGCTATAGAGACGGTTCCATCTAACTATCCTACAGCTACACAGACGGCTCAATCTAACTATCCTACAGCTACACAGACGGCTCATTCTAACTATCCTACAGCTATAGACGGTTCCATCTAACTATCCTACAGCTACACAGACGGTTCCATCTAACTATCCTACAGCTATAGAGACGGTTCCATCTAACTATCCTACAGCTACACAGACGGCTCAATCTAACTATCCTACAGCTACACAGACGGCTCCATCTAACTATCCTACAGCTACACAGACGGCTCCATCTAACTATCATACAGCTACACAGACGGCTCAATCTAACTATCCTACAGCTACACAGACGGCTCCATCTAACTATCCTACAGCTACACAGACGGCTCAATCTAACTATCCTACAGCTACACAGACGGCTCCATCTAACTATCCTACAGCTACACAGACGGTTCCATCGAACTATCCTACAGCTACACAGACGGCTCCATCTAACTATCCTACAGCTACACAGACGGTTCCATCTAACTATCCTACAGCTACACAGACGGCTCCATCTAACTATCCTACAGCTACACAGACGGCTCCATCTAACTATCCTACAGCTACACAGACGGCTCCATCTAACTATCCTACAGCTACATATACGGCTCCATCTAACTATCCTACAGCTACACAGACGGCTCCATCTAACTATCCTACAGCTACACAGACGGCTCCATCTAACTATCCTACAGCTACACAGACGGCTCAATCTAACTATCCTACAGCTACAGAGACGGCTCCATCTAACTATCCTACAGCTACACAGACGGCTCCATCTAACTATCCTACAGCTACACAGACGGTTCCATCTAACTATCCTACAGCTACACAGACGGCTCCATCTAACTATCCTACAGCTACAGAGACGGCTCCATCTAACTATCCTACAGCTACACAGACGGACCCATCTAACTATCCTATAGCTACACAGACGGCTCCATCTAACTATCCTACAGCTACACAGACGGCACCATCTAACTATCCTACAGCTACACAGACGGCTCCATCTAACTATCCTACAGCTACACAGACGGCTCAATCTAACTATCCTACAGCTACACAGACGGCTCCATCTAACTATCCTACAGCTACAGAGACGGCTCCATCTAACTATCCTACAGCTACACAGACGGCTCCATCTAACTATCCTACAGCTACATATACGGCTCCATCTAACTATCCTACAGCTACACAGACGGCTCCATCTAACTATCCTACAGCTACACAGACGGCTCCATCTAACTATCCTACAGCTACACAGACGGCTCAATCTAACTATCCTACAGCTACAGAGACGGCTCCATCTAACTATCCTACAGCTACACAGACGGCTCCATCTAACTATCCTACAGCTACACAGACGGTTCCATCTAACTATCCTACAGCTACACAGACGGCTCCATCTAACTATCCTACAGCTACACAGACGGACCCATCTAACTATCCTATAGCTACACAGACGGCTCCATCTAACTATCCTACAGCTACACAGACGGCACCATCTAACTATCCTACAGCTACACAGACGGTTCCATCTAACTATCCTACATCTACACAGACGGTTCCATCTAACTATCCTACAGCTACAGAGACGGCTCCATCTAACTATCCTACAGCTACACAGACGGTTCCATCTAACTATCCTACAGCTACACAGACGGTTCCATCTAACTATCCTACAGCTACAGAGACGGTTCCATCTAACTATCCTACAGCTACATATACGGCTCCATCTAACTATCCTACAGCTACACAGACGGTTCCATCTAACTATCCTACATCTACACAGACGGTTCCATCTAACTATCCTACAGCTACAGAGACGGCTCCATCTAACTATCCTACAGCTACACAGACGGTTCCATCTAACTATCCTACAGTTACACAGACGGTTCCATCTAACTATCCTACAGCTACAGAGACGGTTCCATCTAACTATCCTACAGCTACATATACGGCTCCATCTAACTATCCTACAGCTACAGAGACGGCTCCATCTAACTATCCTACAGCTACACAGACGGACCCATCTAACTATCCTATAGCTACACAGACGGCTCCATCTAACTATCCTACAGCTACACAGACGGCACCATCTAACTATCCTACAGCTACACAGACGGTTCCATCTAACTATCCTACATCTACACAGACGGTTCCATCTAACTATCCTACAGCTACAGAGACGGCTCCATCTAACTATCCTACAGCTACACAGACGGTTCCATCTAACTATCCTACAGCTACACAGACGGCTCCATCTAACTATCCTACAGCTACAGAGACGGTTCCATCTAACTATCCTACAGCTACATATACGGCTCCATCTAACTATCCTACAGCTACACAGACGGCTCCATCTAACTATCCTACAGCTACACAGACGGCTCCATCTAACTATCCTACAGCTACACAGACGGCTCCATCTAACTATCCTACAGCTACACAGACGGCCCCATCTAACTATCCTATAGCTACACAGACGGCTCCATCTAACTATCGTATAGCTACACAGACGGCTCCATCTAACTATCCTACAGCTACAGAGACGGCTCCATCTAACTATCCTACAGCTACAGAGACGGCTCCATCTAACTATCCTACAGCTACACAGACGGCTCCATCT
>JAUCBJ010004090.1:0-25797 GCA_032718475.1 Nemertoderma westbladi
TACCGGTACACATGGTACATGCAGACAACCCCAATGTATTGCAAAATTTGTCAGAAAACCAGCTGATTTATCCTACAGTAATAATAATTTAACGCATATTAAATTTGGATAAATAAATTTATTATAACTGCAATAACAGTTACACTGATGCTGCACGAAGACCCCACGCAAATTCTACTTGGAAAATTTTCAAACTTTTGCCAAACAACATGTGTACCAAGTTTGGATAGATTTCATCAAGGATTGGCCGAGTTATTAACGTTTAAAATAAAATACTGAAAAAAAACGCGACAGAACGACAGAACGACAGGTTGATTAATGGTACCCCTACGCTAAGGCTCACTCACTTCGTGGCTCGCCCCACAGGTTGATTAATGGTACCCCTACGCTAAGGCTCACTCACTTCGTGGCTCGCCCCACATTAAGAATAATAATGGCTTAAGGACAGAACTTTGAGGTACACTAGAGGTGACCTCAGACCAACTGGAATGAATAGCAGCCCTTAACTAGGGCAACTTCCAAGTAATTTTGCTTTGACATATCTACCAAGTTACGGTCTGACACTTTCATGAGAATATGGTCAGGTTCGGGTAGACCATAGATGATGCGATTAAAACGATGAGAATCACGATCGCATAGGTCGTTAAACACTGAAATCTTAACAACGCCTTTAGCTTACAAGAACCTGAAAGGAAATTGGAACTGACTGTATCAACTTTATTCTTTAAGTCACTAACATCCTTTACAATTCAATCAATCCGAAAAATTGATTCAGAAACTTTTTCATCAATGCCATCAACACACCTCTGTTCTTTTTATCTACTTTATCCAGTTTAGCAGCTGATTTATGACACGACTGACAGGCCCAGTATATGGGGCCTCCCACTTGTTTCTGATCAACAAGAACACTAAACGTATTTTCATCGAGTGTCATTTTCGACACATTTCATGCATGGATAATATTTCGGTCCTAGCACTAGCATGTATGACATATTTAGAAGATCAGCAATATTTAATTTAAAACAATACCAGTAATTTATATCACGGTAGTTCAGAAGTTATACTGGTACAGGTACCTCAGTACCAGTATACCAGATAAACCTGACTGTAATTATCTGACTGCAAAGCTGACACGAATGCTTTAAAGGGGCCAGCCGGCCCTGGCTCTGCTTTAAAGGGGCCAGTCGGCTCTGGCTCTGAGGAGTACAGTTCTGGAGGGACTGCACTAGAAATATATCACCAGGTCTGACTTTGTGCGTAATTCATGGCCTAATGGCCTAAGAAACATATACTTGACTTTTCTTTACTTTGGCCATATCTTAAGTTACTTAACTTGATTGATTAACTTAATTAACTTAATTAACTTGCATTAAACAGTTCCGATCCCATTACCGCCTCGTTTTATTTGTAAATTTATTTTGAATTTTATTTAATTGGGTTTTTTAATGTATAATATATTCCGCTGGAGACACCCGAAACGGGCGAAATACGCATACGGACATAAACTCTTTTATTTATGTACGTGGCAAGACCCTCACCCCAGTTCTTCCCTCCAGCCCCCTGGAAGGCTCAACATATAATATGCCCACGCCACGCTCGACGTCAATCCGCAACATTAAATATATGGATTTAATATCTTAAGTTAGTATTTATAACTAATTTTTATGCCTATTACTGTAATTAATGTATAATTAATTTAGTTTACAGTTTTAAAATTAATATCTAATTTGTTATATTATATATATTTAATCAACTTATGATGATATAAAGTAAATAGATCGAAACGTTTATAAATATTTTTTATTGCTTTTTCGCTATTATTTCTATTTGTGATTTTATGGCTTTGATTCTTTATAAGCTCTTCAGTGACCCAAATTCCTCCTACCTCACCAAATTCATCCGAATTCTACATTCAACGAAACTTTACATTTACTGTAATAAAATACCCTTCAAATATGTTGCATATTAATTATATTTCCAAGGCCACGAATAATCAAAGTAACAATTATTATGCTCCGAACTATTTATTTATCTTGCATTAGAATTGACGTAAAATGAAATTAAATAATTTTTAGCTCATTAATTTATCAAGGCTGTACACAATCAATTTCCATACACATTTGATGGCGATTCGCTTTATTCAATTTGGCATAGCCTGAGGGAAACTTTTCTTTCTAAAAATAATGCGAGATTGAGCCTACATTATTGTGGCCTTGCTTCAGCCTTCACACCCATAATTAATCACGGATATTATTATGCTAAAGCAGCAATAACATATAATATGTTGCATATTAATTATATTTCCAAGGCCACGAATAATCAAAGTAACAATTATTATGCTCCGAACTATTTATTTATCTTGCATTAGAATTGACGTAAAATGAAATTAAATAATTTTTAGCTCATTAATTTATCAAGGCTGTACACAATCAATTTCCATACACATTTGATGGCGATTCGCTTTATTCAATTTGGCATAGCCTGAGGGAAACTTTTCTTTCTAAAAATAATGCGAGATTGAGCCTACATTATTGTGGCCTTGCTTCAGCCTTCACACCCATAATTAATCACGGATATTATTATGCTAAAGCAGCAATAACAATTAAGATCAAAAGTACAGTTCATTTCCTGTAATTATTGTATGTTGGCTGCATCCCAACCCGGTCATTTCCACTCCTGTTACAGGGGGGGGGGGGGGGGGGGGGAAGAAACTATCTGCTGAAGACGTTCAAATACGAAAAGACAGTCATGGGTTACATTAAATAAATTCTCAAAAGTATGTAAATCACTTGGAATCACACCTTGTCTGAAGAAACTCTGGTCAGGAGTTGAGTCTGAGTTGCTATATGGCTCTCCCTGTTGGGTCTTTCTGCAGTAGACACCATATTCAGGGTTTATGGCATAAAATGCATTGCTTCCAAACCAATCGGGGCATTATTATACAATATCGGTATTACATTATATCACCTTATACACTTTATACAAAATAACCTTATTCATAAGTATATACTGTAAGTAATGAGGGAATTTATCCCTCATGAATTTTCTTATATAAAGCTTGCTTCCAATAGAAACTGGGTCGTAAATATTTCATCGTTGGTGATAGAATCTGTGAGTACGAGATGGGTGACACACTTGGGAAACGTGGCAATAAAGATATGAGTGAATTGATATCTTATGATGCTGTTTCATTTCTAAATAACAATGACCTCATAAAACCTACATGAAAGATCTGAAACACTCTAGAGCTGCTATTTAATGGTGTATAGTTATATAAATTAACCCTATTAGTACCGGGCTATAAAATGCTGTACAAATACCGGGGGGGGGGGGGGGTCATGTTGACCCCTCCCTCTAAAATCTACAAATATTAACGAAAACGTCTGATTTTTTTGTTTGTACGTTTTTTGCTTGTCTGGATCCGACCGAAAAAAAAAATTTTCGAGAAAATGTACTGGGGTGATTATATTGCAGCACCAAAATTACAAGTAGTGCACAATTTTCACAAAATTTGAAAGTTACATTTTTCGGCTAATTGTTTTTCAATACAGGTTTTCTGGGGCGCAAAATACATTTTAAAATATTTAAAAATGATATGATTACCATAAATGGCTGTTTAGTCCTCTATGCGTAGGAAAAAATGAAAAAAACAAGTAACCAGCACTTTTCAGTTAGAACACAAAATTTTTAATTCACTTATACGATGCTATAAATTCACATTTTCAGGTTTTCTAGGGCGCTGATTCTAATGGAATACATTTCAAATATGCCAGATCATTGCTACTTGTATTTTTCGGCGTAATTTAGCAAATTTTGGTGCTAGCCCCAAATTTCGTAGCCATCACCAAAAAGTACAAGTTTGCGATGTCCAGTGCTGTTTTTATTGATTCCGTCGGATTCAGGACCCTCATAAACCCGTATAACGCAAGAAACAAGATGATACTATCTACTGATCAATTTACTCATTTTCCAAAATTTGGTGCAAAACAACACCCACCGGCGAAAAATACAAGTTTGAAAACTCTTATGAAATTTTTACTGATTCCATTGAATTCAGAACCCTGACAGACCCGTATAACGCAAGAAACAAGATGACACAATCAATTGATATATTTGATGGTTTTCAAAATTTGGTGCTAGCACCACATTTTGCACCCACTTCCGAAAAATACAAGTTTGAGATGTCTTGTTCGATAATTATATATTCCATTGAATTCAGAACAGCCATAAACCTCTAAAATGTAAGAAATAAATTGTGACAAGCAATTTTATCTATTGAATGGATTTTCAAAATTTCGTGCTAGCACCAAAATTTGCACACAGCACCGAAAAATACAAGTTTGTTATGCTTGGTGCAACTTGTATATATACCTAATAGCAGATCAGTGCCAATCTTTGGTTGATTTGCAAACTGAGAATCACATACAAGTCCTGGTGATGTGAGGAACTCCCGCAATATCACGGCCTCAAAGATCTTCCCAAAGATGCTCACGGTTGCAATTGGGCGATATGAAGTGCAGACTGTTGGACCCCTTCCCTTGCCTTTATGTAGGTATGTAACAATTGTCATGCCAAACAGATCAGGTGTGTCTCCAAGCCTGAGGCATGTATTTATAATATCAGCGAGTATTGGGTCGATGAAGTTATCTTCCAGGACAAGAAATAGTTCAATAACAAGTGAAGCTGCATCAGGTGCCTTACCTTTTGAGAGTGCCAGGAGGACTTTCCGGATGGTGACTGGGGAGATTGTTGGCAGACAAGAATGAGTAAATTTGTCCTTAATATTTTGCTGAAGTTCACTGACGGAGGTCTCCAAATCGCTCCCTCTCATTTGTTCCTTTGCTAGTTTCTCCTGCAGGTTAGTTTGCAAATGTGCTGTTGGTATTATGTGAGATTTTGATTTGAATTTATTCCAGAACTGCTTTGGGTTATTGTATATCAAGGAGGAGTTGCGGTCCACCACATTCGATACCGCATTATGAAAGAGCCAATTGCGCAGCCTCTTAACAGATCGACGTAACAGATCTTTGAAGGCATCACCAAGAGTACTCCCTTCCTTTTTACCTTGTTTGCACCACTACTGTATGTAAAGACCCTTTGTCATTTTGGATCGTTCATACAGTTGTTTAGAGCGAATTCTGATATTCTTACATTGTCTCCTTGGTTTGTATATTGGCAGTGTTGAGAGTGCAGCAGTTTGAATGATATTTTGGACACCTGTAGAGAATTCATTGAGTTCACTGCAGGTCCAATTGTTTGGATGTTTCATGGTCTGTGCCTGTAGGCTGCTGATTCCATCACTTACTTGACAATTATACCTTGAGATATTATCATCTGACACCCGATCCCAGGAAAATTTAACTAGCCGTTTGACGTTCCTCATTGAGGGCTGTGATGCACTACGTATTGGCAGGCATATGCATGCAACCACTGGTACGTGATCCGACATATTGTATACAGGGTCTTCTTCTAGGACCTCGCCACTAGTAACTATGTCATGACTGCCTATGAGTGTTAAGATGTGGTCTATGTATGATGTACCATGCCCACGGAATGTAGTGGTGGGCCCTGTAAAGTTGGATTGAGTGTCTATGGCAATACGGTTATTAGTGGTAAGAAAATTATCGAACTGTTCGCCACGTGGGGTTGCTTTATGTAAATGTGTCCGGGGTCCTTGTAACGTTCCTAAGTCAGCATTGGTGTCAGCAAGAATTAGTGGAAGAGAATGGGTGTGTGATTCCAGAATGGCTTCAAGTCGTCCAGTGAAGTCGTCATAGAATACCTTTCCTTAGCTTCCATCTGGAGCGTAGCAACTCAGTAGTAACACTACCCTATTAGAGCCGGTGATGGAGGCTTTGATGCCAACTATGTCATCGCCAGAAGAAATGCAGGTGACATCTGTAAAGAGGGACTTCCGATACCATAGTGCCACACCTCCCGCTCCCCTAATACGATTTGGATTGGTCAATAAACTTGTATAACTACCGAGGCCGAAGGCAGAGGTTGTTATACAAAATTTATTTGCTGAAGGAGAGAGTATGACCAAGGTTTTTCTAATTTTGCTGTTCGGCTAGTGTGGGGCCTCCATGCAGGTGAGACAATGGTAGCGATTGTCTGCTGTTGCAATGCAGAACCTACAGATACATTCCTTCGTAATTTTCTGAAAGGGGGTCATGTTTCGACATAGTTTGTGATGGAAACCATGAGAAGTACAATGTGTATTCGAGTATTCGTGTATCCTTTCCAAGTCGTTGAGGTGAACGCGGGTACAGATATATAGCCTTTATTGGCAAAACTTTCATTGCGACTTTGGCACTAATTTTTATAATCTTCTATGACATCGGGTTTGAATATATTGGGATGTTTTTGTATGACATCTTCTATAAATGTACGAGAGTTTATTAATTTTAAAGCCATTGTTGTTGAAGAAGCCGATTTGTGCAATGAAAGTAATCTTTTAATGTAGGATGATTTAATTTTATAGATTTCTTGAAGATTTTTCAGATTAAAGAAATTACCTATTTTCAAGAAAGCGTATGCAACTATTGGTTCGATTTTCATGTAATATATCTTCATTCCGGTTTCTATAGACAACATGTTGAGATTTGTGAGACAGGCGATAGCTCCGTAGGATTTCCTTTCCTTCCAATCTATTTGTTTTGTAAAACACAGAGATGGTTGTAAAAGAACCCCAAGATAATCGTATTCATTGCACATCTGAACCCCTTTCGCAGAATAGTATAATTTATCAGAATGAGCTAATCTTCCTGCTTTCCTAAATTTGACAATTTTTGTTTTAATCAAGTTTACTTCTATTTACTTTAAATCACTCCATCGCGATACAATATCTAAACCCTGCTGCAAAGCGTCTTTTTCGCGTGAGTATATTACTAAGTCATATGCGAAGAAAATTAAACGAATAATTGCGGTAACCTGGCGGAGGGCCAGGGCGATGTCAGCAATAAACATAATGAAGCAGGTCAGAGAGAAACTGTCCCCCTGTAATATTCCTCGTAGCTGAGTAAATATTTTTGAGAACTGTATACCTTTGAATATTTTTATGTTGTTCTGAAGAAGTGCCTTGCTAATATCGAAAATATTTCCTTTAACTTATAAATAACTCCGTATAAATTATATATCTTTGCTAATAGTAAAATCCTGTTTACGACATCGAATGCTTTCCGAAAATCGATAAACGCGGCATAACTTGTTCGAGTTCTAGGATCACTGTTATTGTGAGAGCGCGGCGAGTGTATAACTGAAGATATATCGTTCAAAAGTTTCCCAAGGGCCTGAGTCGTCGATCTGCCTCTAATAAATCCGTACTGTTCACCAGGGAATAAATTTCTAAAGTTTCTTTGTACTCTTTCATTTATTAAGGAAGTGAATAGTTTTAATAGAATACTGATAAAAGCAATACCTCTGTAGTTATCAGGTTCAGTAGTACTACCTTTTTCCTTGTACAGAGCCCTTGCCCTCAGAGCGACTTTCTTCCACTACATTTGCTGGGCGAGTGTGAATATAAAATTATGATTAATCGTAGCATGTTAAGATTAATCGTAAATATATTTGCGAACGATATTGTTCGTAATAGCAAAATATTTATACTGCACTGTGTATAAAGGAATTTACGATTAATCGTACTATTTTTACGATTAATCGTATTTTATGATGGAAAATAAAATATGCTGATATGAATAAAATTTGTTGAATAAAACGATGGCTGTCGTAAATATAGATCTTACGTATTAGAAAGCTTTCGTATATTTATGGCAACTCACGTTTGTGCCGTAGTTTAACTAAAGCAAAGTAAATAGTTTTTAAAACAAGTTTAGATTTTTTATGATAATTTCTACAATAATTTATTAATCATTAGAACATCATTTTCTAATTACGTAGATTTCATTCGGATGGGAACCAGCCAAGCCGGTAATGTATTTGCGATATTGGAATAAAAAATATTTAAAAATTGCAACACACAACAAACATATGCAATCGCACAAACAATGTAACTAAAACTTGTTTATAAAATAACATCAATAACTAGAGTCCATAATACTCCTGCAGTCTAGCTCGCTTCTGCGAAAGACTAAGAGAGTTGATTGGTAAGGTTGTGGTTCAGGATTAATCAGCACTATTTGTGTCATTCTATTTCGGTGCACCCACAGAAATGCGGAATTGTACAGACTTTATTGAGTAATTAGAGGTCCATGTAGAAAACAGCTGAGGTAGCGCATTACAGTATTAAAGTAAGATTATTTGACTTATTTTACTTTTTTCGCTCGAATATACCCGGAAATGGGGAGTTTTTTTAACTTAATTTTTCATTAAGGGGGTAGCCACTAGGGTGGGCCGATAGTAGCCTAGTAGCCACCCTATAGGGTCAAAGTTTCGGATATTTGTTTTTTATTTTATCCAGAGTAGAATTGAATAAGTATTTTAATCTGAAAACGGCTTAGTAGAGATATATACTTTAATTATAGAGTAATCGTGGAATCTATGCCTATGAATCCGACCGTCACAATGTATGACAGCCAGCCAGCCAATCCGACTGACAGATAGAGTAGATTAAACAAAATATTAAAATTGATGTCTGAAATTAAATCAGCAACCACGAAAACCCCAATAAATAGAATTGTAGTTAGGTGGTGTGCTTCCTTCATGTAAGACATTATTACCGGTAACCAACTACATAAGACTCACGACTGGCAGTTTTGCGCGGGAAGGTTTGAACTTTTAAGCAAGCAAGCAAAGCAAACTGTCGGCTGAGGCCGGAGGCGACCCGAAGGCTCCTCTTTCGATAGCTGCTACCCGAGGGTAGGGGTGGGCGCTACTCCTATCCCAAGATTTACCATATAACTTTTAACACAATTATAAATTATATCTGACATTATTTCACATAATAAAACACTACTCCATGATCATTTCTTAGGAGTTGTTTGTACTTTTTGATTAAGGATAGCTACCAAAAACTAACTTTTTTGAATTTTTTAAAATGGCGACAAATACGGAACTCAAAAAATAATAATATTAACTAATTATTCTGAAAATAATTCATTTCCTAAAATAAATAAATAATTCCCCTTAAATTATGCACTGAAAATATGAAAATACGTTTTATTCACAATAGCGATACGATTAATCATCAAATTTATATGATCAATCTTGACAATGTGCGATTTTATTCACATGAAACATACGAATAATCGTTGCAACGATTAATCGTAAAAATAGTACAAATGAGAATTGATCGTATGATGGCGATTAATCGCTTTATCGTTTTATTCACACTCGTCCAGGAGCCGATTTTTGTAAACCTCTCCAATAGGATATTATAGATAATTTTTTTAAACAGGGTATGTTATGAACAGTTTCTCGAATTGGTCTTTCCACTATTCCGCTATGCACCCCCAACCCGTGATAGTAAGGTAGAAAGAATTGAGGCATTAGATACTTATTTACTGGCTTATTAAACACCCTGTATAGGTAGCCGTCAATTACAACTGTGGGGCGAGACACGTAGTCGGCGAGCCTTTGCATACGGTTCATATAGGGCAAATGGGGCATGTCCGTCTGTCTGTCCGTCTGTCTGTCTGTCCGTCCGTCCGTCTGTCTGTCTGGTAAATGTTTGAACGCGAATTTCTCGGCATCGCTCGTTCGGAATTGAACCAAACTTAGTAGGTAAGTAGTAGAGAGAAAGTTTAGAAAGTTTGTAAAGTTTGGTGAAAAATCATGCAGTCTGACGTCAGCTACGACAGATTATGTGGTTTTTAGAAAATGTTAAATTTTTCGGGAAGGCCTCATTTTCCTGAGCTGAAATTTTGATGGCCTGTAGAGAATCATGAAGTCTATCTTTTACGAAATTGAAAAGTTAAGACATTTAATTGGGGATCCGCTAGAGACTCAGAAGTAATGACATAGGCCTACCGGTACGGTACTGCTGTACAGTGGTGCACTGGTAAGTACGAAATTGCAGAATAACAATTTGACACCACCTAGCGGATTAACATATGATTGTATATCGAATGAATACATTTATAGCATGGGATATGGGGTCCAAACTAGACATGCCCCATTTGCTCTATATGAACCGTATGCCAAGGCTTGCCGACTACGTGCTGCGCGAAGTCCCCACGAACGTGTAGTATTTGCTTAAAGCATCTGGATCCACATTATGGAGACGAAAACAAAATCACAATATTAATTAAACGTCTGTCATACTGAAATATCTGTCAGCTTAAGGGTGAAGCTATTCAACAATTCATTTTTATTCGTTCAGTTTATTTTACTTTGTTATTGAAAATAAGGAAAATCAGCATTTTGCAGAAAGGAAAATTTCAACTTCGTGACACACATGCAGTCTGACATGTAGATCATAACTGCCTGCTGCCAAATTTCAGCTTAAATAGTTTACGGTATTGAGTGAACAGCTAAGATTGTTTCTCCACTTCCAAGGAAATGGAGAAACAATAGCCATATGATCTATCGCCCAACTACATTCATATTCTTCTTATTTGATTTCGAAAAACTCTTTTATATGGTGGACCAGAAGGGCCAATTCGTTTTTTTTGATTTCACAGAATTATAAAAAAAAACGAATATATTAATTGGCCCTTCAAATTCGTTTTTTTCGTTTATTTATTTTACTTTTATTATTTATTTCAGGCACTGTATCCACTTGGACACTGGGATTACTTAGTTGTGGGCTACGCGTTATCACCCGTATCATAAAGCATTCTCAACAATCGCATAAAGACACCCACTTCATATAAAGTAATGCATGACATGAATGAGTTTATAAATTTAAGAGTTTAATTAATAAAGAGTTTAATTAATAAAGAGTTTAATTAGTTTAATCACCGGACCCGGGGTGTATTATTGTAGTACTACCTTGTTTGAATTACACCTTTCCAAAGTTCGCACAATCAACACTACAACCATTCACATGCGTTTCGACACTAAACTGACTTTAACTTTGACTTTAACTGTAGTTTTTTACGGTATCGTTTCACCGTTCTTTCAGATATCGAAATATTATGCGTTCGAGATAATATTACTTGGGTTTCCCTCGCAGAAATCCGCAAATTAAAATAGTAAATAATAAGTTCATCAAGTGTAATATCTGATTGATCATGATCAGACATACTGTACTACCGGACAGACAGAGAGAGTCAATATCACGTCTAATCAAAATAGCGACTATTAAGAATTGGTTTTTGGTTTATTTTTTCCAGGTTAGAAAAAAATAAACGAATTAAACAAATTTTTACCAAACATTTTGTTTTTTGTTTATTTTTTTCCAATTCGTTTATTCGTTTTTTTTTATTCAGGGAATTGTAAAAAATAAAAACGATAAAAAGAATTTGAACGGCAAATTCGTTTATTCGATTTTTTATTCTGGGAAATGTAAAATAAATAAACGAAAAAACGAATTTGAAGGGCCAATTCGTTTATTCGTTTTTTTTTAAATTCTATGAAAATAAAAAAAACAAATTGGCCCTTCTGGTCCACCATACTTTTACCTTTTTCTAAAACACTTTTACCAAAAAGTCAATTTCCTTTAACCATTTCCCTATTACGCCAAGTTAGATAAGTATTTTATTAATCATTGGCAAAAGTAGGAACCCCTAGGATGGCATTAATTTTACTTTTTGCCGGCGAAAAAATAATCGAAGAAAATGCGAAAACATTGAAAGAGCTAAAAGGGTTGCATGTATTTTGAGTAAAATTGACCCACAGATTTACAACATAAAATGGTAGTTTGCTTGCTTGATATAGTAGGCTTCACCTACTATAGTATAGCTTGTAGGAAACTGCCCGGGTGTTCATCAGTATCCTGGTTGTATTGGACACCTGTTCCAAAAGTACCTTCATTACTGGTAAGCGAAGGATACAATGCCACATACCATTACCCCAAAATCATAATTAGATACATAGGTATATGACACTTTTATGGTGCCTAACTCGAAATATTGGAAACAATGACCAGCCACTGTTTCCAGTGTCCAGTGTCTCTGCTGTCACATTGGCCATACAAGTTGCCAGCTTGCTCCCGATGCATAATCGCTATCCTGTATCATTTAGAAACCTGCTAAGTTAATATAATTATTTTAATTGCATCCCTCAAGATTTGCAAATATTTTTTTCATTGGATGATACAGATAGGGGGGTGGGGGACTGGACGCTATAAAAATTCATCCTTCTCCAGGGGAATTCAACGCAAATAACAACAGCTGATTACTGGTGATAAGTCAGTCATATTACCTTTCCATAGAATACAATCGGCTCTGTAATAGTTTGGAGCCATTCCGCCAAGAAGGGAGAGGAATACTGTTTAGAATTTCAAAATCTTAGATAATTTGGTTAGTTCGCCTATGCTATGCTTTTTCCGCTCGCCTGGAAATCTCTAGAAAATATTTGGCAACACTTGTCAAGGTAATAAAATTTCTAAGCATATAAAAATGTTCTACAAATGTATATTTAATTCAATATTATTGTACTAATTTATTAACCCATTATTAATTATCCGCGAATTTATAACATTAACTATTACTATTACTTACTATTATTAATTAACTAACACAGTACCATTCATATCCCATCTCACGAACTATCTATCACAGTGAGACATCCAACAATGTAACTCAACAATCAATTTAGTCAATTAGTCCATTAGGAAGTATGCAACTTCATTCATAGGTAGCTTAACATGAAATGTTTGTACCCCACTAAGCCATTAGGACACCTACAACCACTGTTCCAATGCCCCCCCCCCCCCCCCCCCCCCCATGTGAATATTTCTTTATCTCTAGGAGCCCCATTATCATTAAAGCTCATCATGTTATAGCCACATTCAGTAGAAATTAATTTACTTTCAATTATCAGATCTGGCTAATATCATCTGGTGAGACCTATCTTTACCTATCTTTATGCACTAAACTCAAGTTTTGATCACCTACAGATCTGCCACCCGCCTTTGATCAACTTTAAGTATCTTTAGTTATTGTATATATTTTGGTATTCATAACGAACCTGCCTATTAATAAGCCATGGTAGTTCTTGTCAAGAGTCGAGCCGTTCAAAAACACAATGTTGTTTATGTATGTATGTATGTATAATCAAATCATCCAATATCTTAAAGAGCAAGCAAGCAGGCACGCTAAAATTTTAAATGGAAACTCTACATGAATTTTGGTTGCGCAGAAGACTGTATAATCTTTGTGGCATTTCAACCACTGGTTCACTGTAAAATAGCGGTTTTGAAACTTTAAAGTCAAATTTTACCAATTTCAACTCGTCAAGTATGCACCAACTTTTTTATTTAAGGTATTCAGTCATCTCAGCAAATATTTTAGCCTCAGAATCTTTTCAAATATCGCCAATCTCACACAGAACGTCGCCAAATTTTGTTAGTCCGACAAAAAAACGCACAAATTCGTCTAAAAGAGTAAATTATTGGTTGCAGAATAATATGATTCAACTAGAAAAGCCAGCAAGCTGGCTATATGGTACGGTGGCCCAGAACGGCCTCGCAACTTTTTAAATGTAAAGTGTTCTTTTTAGTGTGAAAATGATCTTTTCAGTGTGAAAATGATCTTTTCAGTGTGAAAATGATCTTTTCATTGTGAAAGTGTAAATCTGAAAGTGCGAAAGTGTGAATTTGAAAGTGCGAAAGTGTAAATTTGAAAGTGAGAAAGTGTAAATTTGAGAGTGAGAAAGTGTAAATTTGAGAGTGAGAAAGTACATACATAACAGTATAGTCTGACAGTACCGTTATGCTAAAGAACGTTTCTGCTGCCACAGGTCTGACAGACTGACTGCACCACACAGTGCGCCCAGGGCGCAGGACCAAAGGCCAGCAGACTACATGATGATATGACAAAGCAAATACTGATACCTGTATACATACCAGCGCCAGTGGGGGATAGCTGGAGCAGCTTAGTCCAGTACTGCAGCAGTCGATTTACCGAACAGCACAACAATCTGACAGGGCATGGTCGATCACTAGTCCAGCAGTCTAAATTTAAAAATCCCACCATGTTTCTAGCTTTCAAATTAACACTTTCTCGCTTTCAAATTTACACTTTCGCACTTTCAAATTTACACTTTCGCACTTTCAAATTTACACTTTCGCACTTTCAAATTTACACTTTCGCACTTTCAAATTTACACTCTCGCACTTTCAAATTTACACTTTCGCATTTTCAAATTTACACTTTCGCACTTTCAAATTTACACTTTCCCACTTTCAAATTTACACTTTCACACTTTCAAATTTACACTTTCACACGTTCAAATTTACACTTTCGCACTTTCAAATTTACACTTTCGCACTTTCAAATTTACACTTTCGCACTTTCAAATTTACACTTTCGCACTTTCAAATTTACACTTTCGCACTTTCAAATTTACACTTTCGCACTTTCAAATTTACACTTTCGCACTTTCAAATTTACACTTTCGCACTTTCAAATTTACACTTTCGCACTTTCAAATTTACACTTTCGCACTTTCAAATTTACACTTTCGCACTTTCAAATTTACACTTTCTCACTTTCAAATTTACACTTTCGCACTTTCAAATTTACACTTTCGCATTTTCAAATTTACACTTTCGCACTTTCAAATTTACACTTTCCCACTTTCAAATTTACACTTTCACACTTTCAAATTTACACTTTCTCACTTTCAAATTTACACTTTCGCACTTTCAAATTTACACTTTCGCATTTTCAAATTTACACTTTCGCACTTTCAAATTTACACTTTCCCACTTTCAAATTTACACTTTCGCATTTTCAAATTTACACTTTCGCACTTTCAAATTTACACTTTCCCACTTTCAAATTTACACTTTCACACTTTCAAATTTACACTTTCACACGTTCAAATTTACACTTTCGCACTTTCAAATTTACACTTTCGCACTTTCAAATTTACACTTTCACAATGAAAAGATCATTTTCACACTGAAAAGAACACTTTAGCACTGAAAAGTACACTTTCACATTTAAAAAGTTTCTTGGCCGTTCTGGGCCACCGTAATATGGAGACCGTCCATAGACAAACAATAGTGTTAGTTGGATCCCTCCTCATTCATTATCATCAACCTATAAAATATTTGAACGGCCCAGTGCTTACAATTCAATCAGCTGGCCTCCCACCTAACATAGCAGTGAGTAACCTTATAGATATTCCCATAGGATTCTCTTGGAAGGGGTATTCAGCTGGCGGGATAATACATACAGTTGACGTTTGATTACTGTATGGGATAGAGTGAGAGAGTAATAAATTTAGCAAGTAATAAACTTTTGTGCAGTTTAGGCCTATCCATTCAATAAATAGTAGTAGCTTACTAGGCCCACATGACTTCCAGCAGCTGGTGTTTCTATCGTTGAGTTGATGGCAATTTTCCTATTTTCATTTTCGCTCACTCACGGTACTGGTTTGAGGGGCAGGTTCGTTTAAAGCCAGCTTGCTGGCTTTCTAGTTACAATGGTACAATATTTTTGATTCTGAGATAAACTTTTCAGAATTACGAGTACTACTAGCTAGAAGTATTTGTACCAGTTTATTCAGTAAAATTATTGAAAAGAGCCAATCGAATTCCTTTGCCTATGGCTGGGACTAATCTTGACCCCTAAAGCAAATGATACTCTAATCATATAAAGTATAGTTTACCTCACCACAAAATAGAAAGCTAAGTAATTATTCATACTTCAATAATTACATAATAGTCTGTCACTAATTCACAACTAATATTCAACCTCAATAACGGTACAGCAAATACGGTTTCTAGCCTATGAATACGATTACAGGGGATTAATAGATTGCAGTAACAGCCCATGCAAGTATTAAAGCAAATGAATACTATGTTGCAGTAATATTTCAAGGAAAATATTTTATATATTTAATTTCATTAATAAAATCGTTATTATTCAATAGATATACTACAAAGAATATAACACAAGGAGCAATAACAGTTAGATGATAATGGTGAATTGATTTTGTTCCTTTGTAATTATGCATGTGTGAATATTCCATCTCTTTTTTACAGTTTAATAACTCAGTAGTTGCAGTCTGGCCGACAATGTTTCGGACACCTTGCATTAGCCCCGCCATAGAATCCAATACATTGCACTAGGCACATACGACATGAATCTCGTTTTATCGCGATTGGCTGCAAAACAGAAAAACAAAATAAATATTATAACAAACTTAATTAATCGCTGGAGCTCAGCTCGGGTTCTTCAGCTGTTATTAGTTTGTTTGTGGCTGGCTGGGTGGCTGGTTGGCTGGCTGGCTGGCTGTCTGGCTGACTGGCTGGCTGGATGGCTGTCTGTCTGTCTGTCTGTCTGTCTGTTTGTCTGTCTGTCTGTCTGTCTGTCTGTCTGTTTGTCTGTCTGTCTGTCTGTCTGTCTGGCTGGCTGGCTGGCTGGTTGGCTGGCTGGCTGGCTGGCTGGTTGGCTGGCTGGCTGGCTGGCTGGCTGGCTGGCTGGTTGGCTGGCTGGCTGGCTGGCTGGCTGGCTGGTTGGCTGGCTGGCTGGCTGGCTGGCTGGCTGGCTGGCTGGCTGGCTGGTTGGCTGGCTGGCTGGCTGGCTGGCTGGCTGGCTGGCTGGCTGGCTGGCTGGCTGGCTGGCTGGCTGGCTGGCTGGCTGGCTGGCTGGCTGGCTGGCTGGCTGGCTGGCTGGCTGGCTGGCTGGCTGGCTGGCTGGCTGGCTGGCTGGCTGGCTGGCTGGCTGGCTGGCTGGCTGGCTGGCTGGCTGGCTGGCTGGCTGGCTGGCTGGCTGGCTGGGTTTGTGGCTAGTGCGGTGGGTATGCTAATAAGTCAGTCAATCATGGATGAAAAGGAACCAAACTTGGTACACATGTAGTCTATCAGAAGTTTAGAAATTTTACAAACAGATACTTCTATAATTCCTCTGTCTGCTGCTAGGGGGCGAATTGTCCGAAACGTAAAAGTAGCTGTAATTATAGAACAAACCATCAGATTCATCTGAAGTTTGGCAGTAGTATCCTACGAGCATTGCTTAATTAGAAATTCTACACAAAGACAGACTTTTACAGTTCCTCTGTCGGCCGCTAGGGGGTGAATTGTTAGAGCTCCAGAACATCGGGTATAACACGGCTTAATACGAATTATAAAACTTTTAATGGGCGAAAATATAAATTAAATAAATTATTAAATAAAATGTTCTCAGATATGAAATGTCAATTTTTAAATGTTCTGTTTATTCTAAATTAATTTACATCTGGTTTGTGTTGTTTGTGGGGCTAACCAGAACTGTGAATCATCAGCAAACTGTTGTAACTTTTATTTATTTTTTCTTATACAGTGGCCGTTATACAGTGTTGGAAACCAATAATAATTATGCATTTTGACTCGCACTACACACGGGGATTTGAAGGGCGGCCCTGAGTATAATAGTAGCTGTTTGCTAGTTACTTACATATCCGGTCCTAGAGAAGTTGTGCAGTGTGTACAGTGCTGTTCCAATACTCAGTGTAGTGTGTACAGTGCTGTTCCAATACTCAGTGCAGTGTGTACAGTGCTGTTCCAATACTCAGTGCAGTGTGTACAGTGTTGTTCCAATACTCAGTGCCGTGTGTACAGTGCTGTTCCAATACTCAGTGCAGTGTGTACAGTGTACAGTGCTGTTCCAATACTCAGTGCAGTGTGTACAGTGTACAGTGCTGTTCCAATACTCAGTGCAGTGTGTACAGTGTACAGTACTGTTCCAATACTCAGTGCAGTGTACAGTGCTGTTCCAATACTCAGTGCAGTGTACAGTGCTGTTCCAATACTCAGTGCAGTGTACAGTGCTTTTCCAATACTCAGTGCAGTATGTACAGTGTACAGTGCTGTTCAAATACTCAGTGCAGTGTTTACAGTGTACAGTGCTGTTCCAATACTCAGTGCAGTGTGTACAGTGTACAGTGCTGTTCCAATACTCAGTGCAGTGTGTACAGTGTACAGTGCTGTTCCAATACTCAGTGCAGTGTGTACAGTGTACAGTGCTGTTCCAATACTCAGTGCAGTGTGTACAGTGCTGTTCCAATACTCAGTGCAGTGTGTACAGTGTACAGTGCTGTTCCAATACTCAGTGCAGTGTGTACAGTGCTGTTCCAATACTCAGTGCAGTGTGTACAGTGTACAGTGCTGTTCAAATACTCAGTGCAGTGTGTACAGTGTACAGTACTGTTCCAATACTCAGTGCAGTGTACAGTGCTGTTCCAATACTCAGTGCAGTATGTACAGTGTACAGTGCTGTTCAAATACTCAGTGCAGTGTTTACAGTGTACAGTGCTGTTCCAATACTCAGTGCAGTGTGTACAGTGTACAGTGCTGTTCCAATACTCAGTGCAGTGTGTACAGTGTACAATGCTGTTCCAATACTCAGTGCAGTGTGTACAGTGCTGTTCCAATACTCAGTGCAGTGTGTACAGTGTACAGTGCTGTTCCAATACTCAGTGCAGTGTGTACAGTGTACAGTGCTGTTCCAATACTCAGTGCAGTGTGTACAGTGTACAGTGCTGTTCCAATACTCAGTGCAGTGTGTACAGTGTACAGTACTGTTCCAATACTCAGTGCAGTGTACAGTGCTGTTCCAATACTCAGTGCAGTGTACAGTGCTGTTCCAATACTCAGTGCAGTGTACACATACAGACATTTAACATTTAACATATTTATTTCTTTCTTCCGATACTTCATAAGGTTACAAATTGCACATAAGTATAATTAATATTTTAGGTACGCCGCTGCAGTTGACCAAATAATCAACCGGTTGATGCCATCAATGATGCTGACATGATGCAGGCAATCATCCCAGGCATGGAAATCAATCAACTTGCTTACTGGGCGGAAAAGCCAACCAACCACAAAGGTTAAGGCTGAATCACCAGCGGATCGCCTCAATGGTTGGAAGGCCCACTTTGAAAAGCTCCTCAATAATGACAGGGTATTGCCTGATAACTTTATAGAAGTAAAAGTGTCTGAGTCTGTACTCCCAGATATTCCCATTGGTGATATCTCCTTTGCAGAAGTGAAGGTTGCTGCAAAGAGCATTAAGACCAATCGTGCCAGTGGAGTAGATGGTGATCCCCCTGAGGTCTTTAAAATACCTGAGTGTTTAAAGCTCATCTATCCCATCATAGTAGACATGTACCGAACAACAAGAGTCCCACAAGTAATGAAAACGAATAAGTTGGTGCCAGTTCCCAAGAAGGGCAACCTAACACTATATGGTTCTTTTCGGGGAATCTCATTGATCTCGATTGCTGCAAAGCTATACAATAGAATTCTATTAAATCGCATCAGGGATCCTATTGAGATCCGTGGAAATCAAAATGGGTTCCGTAAAGGTCGTGGGACCATGGAGCCCATTCTGGCACTTAGAAGGATAATTGAAGAGTTATCAAAAAAGAAAGACAGGCATCTTGCTGTTATCTTTGTTGATTTCTTCAAGGCCTTTGATTCAGTCTCTCGCTCACGTATGTTCAGCATACTTTCATTATATGGGATTCCTGATGAAATTATTGCTGCAATCAGATCAGTATACGATGGTTCGACAACATTTGTGTCTACTGTTGATGGTAACACAGAACCATTTGAAGTGTTATGGGGCGTCCTCCAGGGAGACACACTTGCACCATTCTTGTTCATAATTGTGGTTGACTATGTTCTACGCATGTCCTTATATCATCTTAATGATGATGGGGTGATGATAACTCCACCTACTGGCTCCATAACTCGAGGAAATCCTGCCAAGTACCTAACTGATCTAGACTTTGCTGATGACTCAGGAGTACTCTCAGAATCACTAGAGGGAGCCCAACGGCTCCTCAGTTCATTAGACTAACCATTAAACTAACCAAACAATCATCAAGGCAACAGCCAATGGCTGAGCAGCAGACGCGATCTCCCATTGGCCAGGATAGTAATAATCCAAATCCCTATCAAGCTATAGTAGTTTATTTTATACTGCTGTAATATCAATTAATATTTCAGTCACAGTGTTCCTCAAACCTGAGAGACGGCTTTAGTTTTAACGGTATGTGTAAGCTATCATTGTACTGTATATGTGAGTACGGATATCAGATTCAGACTTGTGCTATTCTGGTCACTGTTTGTTTATTACCTATGAATATTTCTATTATACAGTACATGGAAGAAGAAACAAAGATTTAGTTTTCCCAAGGCCCCAGAGTTTCACCATCCGTTCCTTACACAACCAGTGAAAACAAACGAAACTCAACCAGCACAGTAACCGGCCACGCATGTGCCTCTAGACCTAGCTGGCTACCGCAACATTTGCTTATTGTTTATTAAAATGATTGGCTGAGTATTTAATCGTGATTCTTTATATAGAATTCGTAGATTCTTAGGATAATTAGCTAAATAATTTCGTTGAGGTGTTGATGTGGTAAACTGGAGTAACTTTCCCCTTATCTTTGATTTATTGGCGGTTTGGTTAAATTTCTCAAATACCGATTATGTATGCATAAAACTGAGCCTCGTGCTGCACGAAGGCCCCACGAACGTGTAAGTACGTGTACGTCGGTAAAGGATCTTACTCATATTCATGTGCTATGGCCGCTACATCATCCTGATCATTATCCACAATTAAAGCTTTCCCACCAAATGTATAGTTTTCTTCATAATATGAATCACATTCTATTATTTACAATGTCTCGGAAATAATTATATATTACATTAATATCGCATTACATTTCTAATCCTAATCATAAAATACAACTCAGATAATCATTACCACATCAGAGATGGTATTAAAGTAGAAATCTGACACTCTACTATATTGTCAGATGAAGTAAGCATTAAGATATAACAATAACAACACTAGAATAATTAATGATAATCTCAGGAGTACATCATTTCATTATATGAACAAATGACCTTTGCGAATGCTAAGGTATACTCAGCCGAACTCGTTCCTTATCCATGACATCAGATAGCAGAAATCGTCAACATTACCAACAGGTCTATCCAGATAAGTAGGCCTAATGTTCTTTCTGTCAATCTAAAGCTGGTCGAAATCAATTTTCAGACAGTGAATCAATTTTCACTAGAGTTTGGTTTTCTTTTTATTAACAAAAAAATCTAACATTGATGGTATCCAATATTGATGGTATCCAACATTGATGGTAGGTTCCTAAGCTGTATAATAACTTTTGCGCTCCATCCAATGTCACAACGAACAATAATGGCATCAGCAAATGCGAAATAAACTTACATTAATTATAAAATATCATTTTCTTATTGGAGGTGGAGAAATCTGGCAATTATTTATGTTTCCAATGTGAGTGAAGTTATCCCAAACCAATAAACGAGAATATGAGATTATGTAACACAATAAGTGACATGATTAAGAGAGTAACAATAGAGGATGACATATTGGCTACAGCGTGAGTGATGGTATGATGTGTGTACAAAAACATTGAGAAGGTATGAATGCATATTGGAGACCTAAAAATCGGGTGTTATATATGAATTGGCAGACCGAAAAATGATGTAATGACTACTGTAGGGATGTAATACAGTAATAAGGACAATACATTTGGTTATTTGTTACGGTAGAAGGGGACTATTAGTACTTAGGGGGAAATACCAGTGCACTCACGGCTAAGAAAGAAGTAGATAGCTATTTGTGTACAACAGGTGAAGGTGTAAACTATATTAGGGATTCGTCAGATGTTGGTGCCAATTATTGAGGTATATAATATTATGTTTTTGGTAAAGCAGTTTATTCCATGGGTGCATTTCAACAATAAATGTCACCGCTGTCCTATTTACCTTACCTCTCGTATTTATTTATATTGTGTTATTTGTGATTACGATACTTCGCACCACCGTATGTGCAATAGCTTTTATTGGTGAGACATTATTACTAGTAAATGCCATTACACATCAGTCAACAAGAAAGAACCCTCTTATTTATTACACTGCTTAGCACCTGTGGAATCGGATAAGAGTCTTTCGATTATCTCACACACACTCAATGAAAGATATCCCTCTGGTGACCTTTTCCAGAGGAGTTCCCTTACAGTGACATTTACTGTACGATCGATGATCGGCTACGATCAAAGGAAGATGTTTTTGATGTTCTCTTAAACAGTGACATTTATTGATGGAAGACGTTATTGATGATCTCTTCTACTTCAACAATGAGTACGACGCCTTTATAGCGGCAGACACTGGAGAGTTATCCAGTTAGAACCAAAGACGGAGTTCAATGAACCCGAAGGAAGACGGTACAACACCGAATGGAGATGGACGTTCGCAACGAATGGAATCTACAACGACGAGTTGTGGTACAGTGTCATACAAACTATAGACGTTACCAGGATGAGCATAACGAGTACGATTTTAACACAAACTTTAACAAACATGAGTGGCACAGAACGCACAACAGCTGGAGTTCAGCTGGAGGATGATTCGGGACTGGAACACAGATGCCCAGAACTCCACTTGACGGCACTATTACTACTACTCGGATCGGCATGCTGCATTGCAGCTGCATTTTTAAGAATGTTGTGCCGGCTTGTTGACAAAATTGCGCCACCACAAATCCCTATCACCCATGACATTTGCTAGATCATCCGCATCTTCAAGGCCAGTGTCCTTTAAGATGCGTCTCAAGAATGTCATAGGCTGTCCACCATGCTTATTCAGTCCATGAGGCTGCCAAAGCACAAGATTATGCACTGGCTGGTCCTCACGGCGAAAGCAATGCCCGGCAAAGCGGAGGCGACTTTGTTCTAGTGTCAAGCTTGGGGGAACCAATGAGACATCTCCAATGATATATAGTGTCTGGTTGGAAATGTGTGCATTGTACTTTACACAATGAATCCGGTGTAGCATTCTTGTGAATGTGCCATCCAGAGATTTGGTGTCCTCAGCAGTTAGAGCCCAGCATGGACACCCATAGAGGAGTACTAGAACTACTGCTGCTCTAAATAATCGGACCTTAAGTTCCCAATTAATTCTCGGTGACTTCCAAATCCTGGAAAGCTTATTCAAGGCTGTCCATGCCTTTCCCTTACGTATTCGAAGGTCCTCACCTGACTTCCGGATACATGATCCGATGTAACAGAAGTCATCCACATGCTCAAGCATACCATCATTTGGGCTTATGTTCATCCGGTCAGAGACTTGCTGAGGACTTTCAAAGTTAACTGTCAAAATTTTCTGGAGTTAATAAAAAGACCAACACTAGAAGCAGCCTGTTCTAATGAGCTGAGGAGCCGTTGGGCTCCCTCTAGTGATTCTGAAGTACTCCTAAGTCATCAGCAATGTCTAGATCAGTTAGGTACTTGGCAGGATTTCCTCGACTTCTGGAGCCAGTAGGTGGAATTATCATCACTCCATCATCATTAAGATGATCTAAGGACATGCGTAGAACATAGTCAACCACAATTATGAACAAAAATGGCGCAAGGTTGTCTCCTTGGAGGACTCCCCATAATACTTGAAATGGTTCTATGTCACCATCAACAGTAGACACAAATGTTGTCGAACCATCGTATACTGATCTGATTGCTGCAATTATTTCATCAGGAATCCCATATAATGAAAGTATGCTGAACATAAATGAGTGAGAGACTTGAAAAGGCCTTGAAGAAGTCCACAAAGATAACAGCCAGATGCCTGTCTTTCATTTTTGACAAATCTTAAATTATCCTTCTAAGTGCCAAAATGGGATCCATGGTCCCACGACCTTTATGGAACCCATTCTGATTTCCACGGAGCAGTCTCTCAATGGGATCCCTGAAGCGATTTAATAGAATTCTATTGTTTAGCTTTGCAGCAATCGAGATCATCGAGATTCCCCGAAAAGAACCATAGAGTGTTTGGTTGCCCTTCTTGGGAACTGGCACCAACTTATTTGTTTTCATTTCTTGTGGGACTCTTGTCAATGGCACTATAGTCACCGGCATAAGTATCCCCTATTACCGGATTTCAACTAGAACTTGATGGCTATATACTTTCCAGGCCATTGAAGTATGCAATTATATATGTAAATATTATGTTTATTACGAGGTTATTACGTTCAGCATTATAGTTCTGAATTTTAATTATTATCATTAAGAGCCTCGAACTGATTAGAGATGTTGATGGCATCGGGCGGATCAGTGGGACCAACGATTTTTCCTCGAGTTGTGGGACTGCGGCGACTATTGTGGAATTGGTTGGGGCCTGGGATGCTGCAAGGATCTCGAAGATGCCATCGTCTGTATTAGTAACCATACCGATACCCATTATTTTGTTGGCGGTTTCTTTGTCATTGGATAGGGAGTGGCGCCTGAGGTTTTCTTTACTAGAATATCGCCATTCCGCTTGTAGATAGTGTGGATAGCCCCTTGGTGGTTAGATTTAAATGTACGAAGCTTGAGAATGATTGCCGAACATCGCGGGGTGACGTGATCGGTTATGTAGTATGGTTTGACTTTGGTTTTGTTGTTTAGTGCTATTATGTGCATGTGATGCCCCATAAACCCAATTAGCATTGGGCGTCATTGGGGTTTAGAGTTATCAGATGTTGTAATTGTCACCGTTCTTCTGTTGCTGTCATACTGGTAGGCAGGCTTCCCTTTTTTGAGAGGGTGTAGACGGTGGTAGATATCAATGTCGTCGAATGTCAAAGTTAGCGATTTGACTTTAGTTGTGACAGCAGTTTTTTCTTCCACAAATGAAGCAGACTCGGGTACATCATAGATCAGCATGTTGGAATGCTTTATATATTATGCGAAAGCATCATTCTCTAGAGTGAGCTTAGTGATTTCTACACTGGAATCGCTGAGTTGAGTATGATTTTTGGGATAAGCGAAGTATCTTTCTTTATTTGGACTAGCGAATCCATTATTGAAGATCCAACACTCTTCCATGGTTCAGTAGTCAATGTCTTCCAATGACTGGATAAATTTATTATAGGCAGTCCGGATATAGCAAAGTCTGATATATGGTCAATTTTAGGAATTAGATGAGGAAGAATTTACTGTGGAGCGTTTTGTCAAAGGTAAATTTTTGAAATATATAAATAATTATGGGATTTCATTGCAACAGTCGATGAGAAGACTACTCGTTTGTTGTTGGAACAATGTTGTTAAAACCTTCCCAAATCAGTCCATTGATTAACCAGGCAAAATCAGACCATTGGTGGACTACGTGGTTTTCAATGAAGCAGCTTTAAGATTGCCAAATGATAATTGGAGAATAACATGCCTGTTCTCAGTTAGACACTCATGCATAAATACTTTATTAATAAAGTGTTGTGATAAATTCTGATGCAGTAGGCATAATTGATTTGAGATTTTTTTCTTAGTAATGAAATAATGTTGTGATGTCTAGTGAATGAATAAAACGATAATATATCCAGGGTAATTTGGTGAATAAACAGGCTAAATGTCATTCATTCACTATACTTTCCTCCCAGCCAATAAAGCACACTAGATCTTTAATGAACATATAGTTGTTGCATTTATACCTGAGTAATAACAACATAGCTTTCCCTGTAATCTCTCAAGGCTGTTGAAAAGTAATTAATCATCAATGTATTCACTATTGTATTGTAGCTTGGGAAAATTTGCTCTGTTTTGGTGTGTGTCTTGCAGGTAACAGCACCCGAATTGGGGCTATCTATATAAGAAGACAATTGAGCTGTAACATCAGCAGTGACAAGAAAGCCTATTTCCCATGCCATATCCTGTTCCATAATGGCACCAGCGCTGGTAGTAGTGGTTGTAGTAGACAGGATGGTCAAATTAGTTGTCTGAATTGGA
>JAUCBJ010004091.1:0-25000 GCA_032718475.1 Nemertoderma westbladi
CTTGGTTCCCATTTATTGACCACTGAAGGATAAAAGCCAGGGTTGGGCTAGGCTGCAGCATTTATACTTTATAGCACTATGCCCAAACAATGCTGCCCCATCTAGGGATAGAACCAGGACTTCCTAATTGGAACCCCAGGAAAGTCACCACTAGACCAAGCTGCTGCTTGGTCTTGTGGTGACACTATAGTAATAATATTGAAAATATGTTCCCCGTTATTTAACATGCAAAATGTAGATATATTTATATATGGAACTATATATATGTATATATATATATATGGATTTTCACGAATTTATTCATATGATAGTTTCATTTAGTGCATTAAGAAAGGCATTAAGAATATTCCAACAGTAAACAGAAATTGTCAAATTATAGCTAAATTTTTATCCATAGGATCCAGAGGAATTTGAACAAATGTTCAAGGTTGACATCCCTACATTCGATATGATATAAAAGGAATCAATCCTTTGGTAACAGATAAGCGTTTCTTATTTGGACAATAATTGCCATTAATTAGCATAGAAACTGATCTACAGTATACGCTGCAATATTTTAGCAGTTGTCTTACTCGTCGTTAAAACAACAATAGCTACAGAGTACAGTACCATACCGTACGGAAATCATATATATCAAAGAGAATTCCTATTATTTGTGAAAGTGAGTAGGCCTACAGTATTATAATTTTAAGGGATTCCATACTATTTGTATGACTAAGCCTATATATAGTTTCATTTTGACTTTCGGAAATATTGCTAACTGATGAAATGTTTTGAAATCCTGAATCAATATATTTCAGATGGTCGTACAAAAATCACCCGCTTTTGTTGTTTCTCACCACCTTCCGAGCCGAGCCAGCGAGAGTGTTCATCTGACGTGACAATCCGCTAACAGGTACCGGTAGGCCATGCAAGATAATATCAACTCATCTTATAGGCCTAAAGTTAAAGATAGAATAACAATAATAGATATGTAGGTAGGTGACAAGGGGAGGGAGAGGGATGATGGGGGGACTTGACCGAAATACCATCTCGGCGAATTAATATTTCTCCTCCCTGTTAAAATATTTATTAGGGATTGATCAGGTTATATTGACACGTTATTCTAACCAAAACAATAAACTAATGACATACCATATACTACAGAGATACACGTCAAATGTATCTACAGTAAATCTGTTTAGAGACAAATGCTACAGTATGTATGATTTGATCTCAGCTTTAAACATGCGTGAGTCAGAATCGAAGACCTTGAAGAATTCTACAAAGATAATAGCTAAATTACTGTCTTTCCTCATATTCTTCTGTGGGTTGTAGGGTGCTGTGGGTCTATCCCGATTCTACGATATGACCCATTCATAGAGTCTCGGGTTTCCTTTCTTTGGGACAGTAATTAGCGTGTTATGGCCTCATTACTTGAGTGCGATCTTTGCGTGTTACATGTCTTGGAGAATGTAGAATAGGACTAAGCAAAACATTCATCGATTTTGAAAACCTCTCTAGGTAAGCCTGCGCCATCAACACCACAGGCTTTATTTATCTTAATAGAAGCTGCAACAATTTCTACTTTAGAAAACTTAAATCGCTGGTAGGGATCTGTTTTAGCGGGATATCTTACACGATATGTAATAATAAACTGATTAATTTACACAGTATAATAACAAAACTCTGACATGAACAATTAAGTACCGGTAATATGGGTACTACTGTACAGCATAGCACTCTTCAGCGTGTTGGATAGTGAAGTTGGTGTCCTTATCTTCGATCATTGTACAGTAGTATGTAGGCCTAGTCCACTATTTCTTTAGCTACAGTAGTTATTTGCAATCCATCTTAAACAGTTATTTACTCTTATTACATCGTAAAATAACAGGATATTGATTTATAATGATAAATAACTTTCGGAGACGGTCACAAAATCAACAATATATTCCAGAATACAACATAACTATAATTGGCGGGCAAGGTTGCGGTAAAACAGGTAAGTTATTTAGTATATTAGTATAATCGTATTATAATATTAGTATTATAGACTTGTTAACTGCTCATTACCAGAGGTTGGAGACGGTTGCGAAGTTAGATGTTGGTAAGCCTAATGATGTTGGATTTGGGTGGGATGATGGTGTTGAGGTTTCAATCGACCACATTTTCCGCAATTTCTAAAAGAAATCAAAATGTATCGCTTTTATTGCTTCAAATTAAAATTTAAATCCGGGTGGGGTGGGGGGGGGGGGGGGGGGGTGCAGAGGGAGTGGGTGGGCTTCGTATTAAAAATTTACACTATATGGGTCATTGTCTACTTCGATAATTCGTTAATCGTTGTTTAAGAAATTATAATTGTCATGTTGACTGTTTGTGGTCGGATGGCTGACAATTAATGGCATGCGTGTTTTCGTTGTACTTCGGGTGGGGGGAAGCAATTGGCACGGGACAATTTTCCTGGAGGCAATTAGCCTCGCGGTGTAGGCCTAACCGACAGAAATTGTTTTGGAATCCATTAGTATTAAACATCGAATTCTTAATTGGAAGGTGTTTAACAGAAGTGTATTATTATCCCACACTGACAATCTCGGATGTTTTATTCAATAACTGACCTCTAAATTTACTGAATACAGAAAAAAATAACTTTTATTCGCTCGGCATATCATTGTAAATGTTTAATAAAATCGCGCACCTCTATCGCGCGCATTCTAGCCAACCCCAAGAGAGGTGGTCATAGCCTCTGGAAGGATACAGAGGAGCTCACTAAATCCCGTCTCCCAAAGTGGCTAACAGGCGAAATATCAGTAAGCTACTGCCTCCTGCCATTTTCGGGGTAAGCGCAGGGTTACCAAGTCTCCCCCCGAATCCACTTGGGAGGCCAATGCCAGGCGTGCTCGCCAGGTTATGGGCGACGGTCAGTACCGTAAAGCCGTGATGGCTTTGTAGTCAGAGAGACTAGCGGACTCATCATCATCCGAAACATTTCAGTCAATGTTGGCCAAACACCCAAAAGCCCCCCCCCCCCCCCCCCCCTCCCATCCATGCCAATCGGCCCTGTTCCCAAACCAGAAACCATTTCCATGGAGTCAGTGGCCATGGCCATTAAGTCATCAGTACAAGATTATGCACTGGCTGGTCCTCACGGCGAAAGCAATGTCCTGCAAAGCAGAGGCAATTTTGTTCTAGTGTCAAGCTTGGGGGAACCAATGAGACAACTCCAATGTTATATAATGTCTGGTGTGTGCATTGAACTTGACACAATGAACCCGGCGTAGCATTCTTGTGAATGTGCAGTCCATAGATTTGGTGTCCTCAGCAGTTAGAGCCCAGCATGGACTCCCATAGAGGAGTACTGGAACTACTGCTGATCTAAATAACCGGACCTTAAGTTTCCGATTAATTCTCGGTGACTTCCAAATTCTGGAAAGCCTATTCAAGGCTGCCCATGCCTTTCCCTTACGTATTCGAAGGTCCTCACCTGACTTCCGGATCCATGATCCCAGGTAACAGAAGTCATCCACATGCTCAAGCATACCATCTTTTGAGCTTATGCTCATCCGATCATAGACTTGCTGAGGACTTTCAAAGTTAACTGTCAAAATTTTGGTCTTTCTGGAGTTAATAAAAAGACCAACACTAGAAGCAGCAGGTTCTAATGAGCTGAGGAGCCGTTGGGATTCCTCTAGTGATTCTGGGAGTACTCCTAAGTCATCAGCAAAGTCTAGATCAGTTAGGTACTTGGCAGGATTTCCTCAACTTCTGGAGCCAGTAGGTGGAGTTATCATCACCCCATCATCATTATAATGATCTAAGGACATGCGTAGAACATAGTCAACAACAATTATGAACAAGAATGGTGCAAGTGTGTCTCCCTGGAGGACGCCCCATAACACTTCAAATGGTTCTGTGTCACCGTCAACAGTAGACACAAATGTTGTCGAAATCGTATACTGATCTGATTGCTGCAATAATTTCATCAGGAATCCCATATAATGAAAGTATGCTGAACATACGTGAGCGAGAGACTGAATCAAAGGCATTGAAGAAGTCAACAAAGATAACAGCCAGATGCCTGTCTTTCTTTTTTGATAAGTCTTCAATTATCCTTCTAAGTGCCAAAATGGGCTCCATGGTCCCACGACCTTTACGGAACCCATTCTGATTTCCACGGAGCAGTCTCTCAATGGGATCCCTGATGCGATTTAATATAATTCTATTGTATAGCTTTGCAGCAATCGAGATCAATGAGATTCCCCGAAAAGAACCATAGAGTGTTAGGTTGCCCTTCTTGGGAACTGGCACCAACTTATTTGTTTTCATTTCTTGTGGGACTCTTGTTGTACGGTACATGTCTAATATGATGGGATAGATGAGCTTTAAACACTCAGGTATTTTAAAGACCTCAGGGGCAACACCATCTACTCCACTGGCACGATTGGTCTTAATGCTCTTTGGGGCAGTGGAGATAGTCTACAGTCTGCAATGGAGATATCACCAAAGGGAATATCTGGGAGTACAGACTCAGACACTTTTACTTCTATAAAGTTATCAGGCAATACCCTGTCATTGTTGAGGAGCTTTTCAAAGTGGGCCGTCCAAACATTGAGGCGATCGGCTGGTGATTCAGCCTTAACCTTGGTGGTTGGTTGGCTTTTTCGACCAGCAAGCAAGTTGATCGATCTCCATGCCTGGGATGATTGCCTGCTGTCGTCAGCATCATTGATGGCATCAACCTGTTGGTTTATTAACTCCTGTAAATTAACAGAGTACTACTGCCTGTTCAGGGACCTAGATGCAGCCTTAACTGCATTTTTGGCCGCTGTAGTCTGTTCCCGTTTCCTGTTTCGAGTGTATACAGGAACTGTTTCTGCAGCTGCTAACGTACTTAACTGCCTCTGTGAAGGCAGTATAGCCCTCACAGTGATCTGCCGCCTCAGAGGCAAGAGCCTCATACCCGTTGCTCAGCTGTAGTGTGAAGCTGGGTCTCATACTTGGCTGTTGCAACAGAGAGGACCAGTCATGCCGCGGCAAGGCAGATTTCGTTGTTCTGCTAGCACGCAGACTAAGTCTTACCTTGGCCACAATAAGGCGGTGATCACTGGAGAAGGGTCGTAGTGTAAATGCATTACAGTCTTGTATAGAGCTCCTGTATTTCCTACGAAACAGGATATGGTCTATCTGAGACTTGTGACCACTGGGTCCACTATGAGTCCATAGCTTTCCAGTTCGCTTCTTGAACTGGGTTCCAGCCGAAAACAATTCCATTTCCAGAGATAAAATCCCGAAGATGGACGGAATTTCGGTTAACACTATTGCTATAGACCCAGGGCGATGTAGGTGATTGATGCAGACTTGCATTAAAGTCTCCCAGGAATGTTAAGAATGCATGCTGATCCACTCCATCAGTAGCTGCTTGTAGATTCTGGTAGAAATTTTCCACCTCCTCTACAGGGGCAACACTAGTTGGAGAGTAGCACACAATCAGAACCACCTTAGGAAACTTCTTAGACAGTCTTCCAGAACATGAGAAGTGGCAACGGATGATGCGGTTAGAGATTTGGTCTATTTTGTCCAATGCTGCATGTGAAGTTGGATTCATCAATAGACCAATTCCACCATTGCCACTACCATCTGCTGATGCGAGGGCGAGTCGCCAACCGCCCCCCATGTCCTTAAGCAGAACCTCATCAGTCTGTCCAGTCTGCATTAGGTACTCTTGAACACCCACTGCACTAAGAGAAAGCTTATCTGCCAAGGCAGTCAGCTCACCTTGTCGCATTGGGGACCCGAGTGTTAGGGTGTTTACTGAGGCTAGTCTAGTGACTTGCCTCAGATTCACCAATGGCTTTGTTGGTCGGGGTGGAACATGAGAGTAGCCTCCAACTCCAGAATCCCTCTCCCCCTCACAATCTGGCCTCCCTGGTGACCACGGTTTGGGCCAGAAAGGTCATCAGGAAATGGACTCAAAGAATTGTTTGCCGCTCTCTCTCCAGTAGGGGGTGAGACAGGCAGCCGGTCAGGAGATAACTGACACCTGTGAGGCCGATTGTGTCCAGTCATTCCACTGGCCTCTAGTGGCTGGACCTCCGCATTACTAATGTAATCCATAGTGGGGGTTGGGGGGTTCTTTTTTGCCGAGTCAGCTCTCGGGGCAAATACCACACCCTGGTTTGCCATTCCACAGGGTGGGTGTCGCAGTGGAGTCAGATATGAGGCCCATCACCCATATCTACTCTCGCGCACATGACCCACCATTGGCTGTGCAGCTCATCTGCTGGGTCATGCCCTGTACCCCTGCTGCCAGGTGCAGGTCGCAGTGAAGTGCACTCAGAGTGGATATGAGAACACTCTACTACTGACCAGCCATTGGTAGATCACCATCTGCCTGGCCAGGCCATATACCCCTGCAGCCTAGTATATGGGTCCTTAATCCTGGACCAAGGGCGTCCTTATCCCAGAACGAAGGGGGTCCTAGTTACAGGACCAGATTTGCCCTAGTAAGAGGGTCTATGCAGCTACAGGTGGCACCTCCTTTATGCTGCATGGAGGTGGCAAGTTTTCTTGATCAATGACCTAGAATACCTGACCTGACTACAACTTTACTCTAATGACTATCGATTGACTGAAGTATGCACTTCTATATAGTTACCAATTTAGTTTCCAGAGCAACGGAAATTTGTCTCATAATTTCACCATTTTTAATAACAATTTTGCTGGTACAATACAGGGAGCTTATTTACACAACTTCTCTACTAAACGGGTGGATGTAACCTCGCCCATCGGATTTCTCGACCTCAAAAACCCTTATCCCCAAAAAATTTATTTGTTATATGATAAACTATTGTTGTTTCTAAACTAAAACAAATAAATAAATTACACCTAAAATCAATAGAGCAATCATAATTTAAGTATGTGAAAAATCTTCACTAACATTAATGGAAATTATGAAATTTCCTTGCAGTGGAATTGTATAATTCTTTTACAACAGTTAGCTTAATATATCATGAAGTTTTTGATATATTTTAAAATTTGATGCGACTTCTAGTTTCCGAGATATAACAATTAATGTGTAACACGCCAATGTAAATATTACTAATTTCCCATTGAATCACAGCATATTGTGAAATTAATTAAATTATTCTGGAACATTACTAATTTGCTACTTTTTTTAACTAGCTACGTTTTTATGATTAGTTTGAAATGTTTTAAATTTTAATAATTGTTATTCTTTGTTTTGTTTACCATAATGAAATTTAAGAATGAAACTTAAGATTTAAAAATTAAACTTAACCGTATATACCTACAACACAATCGATGCAAGCTATATAGATTTGTCAGATAGTGTTCTAATGTCAGATGTTCCACCATCATCAGTAGATGTTTTCAACTATAGTGGTTTGGACATCTCTTCACATGACATTAGTTCCCTAGAAGGTAACAAATGGTTAACCGACAACATCATAGAGGCCATAATTAATGGGTTTTCCACAGATTACAATGGTAAGGCAAAAGTCTTCAACCCCCACTATCTCAATATTTTTGAATCCAATGAGCTCAAAGTAACAGCCCATCGGCCCAAAACAGACTTCTTATCCTATAACTTACTTTTTTTCCCTTTTAACGTTAGTGGTTGCCATTGGGTAATGCCAGTCTACTCACTAACAGAATCATGCATCTGGTATTTCGACTCTCTAGCATGGACTGATGAAAAGGCACTAATTATTCTAAAACGGTGGATAAACAAACAATTCGCGAACAACAGTACCACTCCCACAGAAATCAAAATGGTTCCACGCCTGCCTAAACAACAATATAACAATTTCCACTGTGGGGCTTACATTTGCTATTTTGCATATCTGCTTCTAAACAATAGACCTCAGTGCCAGTATAATATTGATGACTCTGTAATTTCACTCTTCCGCAAACAAATGTCATCATCAATTATAGAAAAAGCAACTCTAGTTAGACCAGCGCAATCCACTGACCAACCAACAATGCTGAAGTGCAAGCAAGAAACTCCAAACATCCATACACAACCTACTAACAATGCAGAAGTAAACCGCACACCAACCTTACCACCAACCCAGACCAACGCAAAAAAGTATGACACCTCGACTAAATCCACTAACAGTTGCTCATCAGACACCCAAACGCACCTGCTAAGGATCTACTGCAATCTATGCGAAAAGACAATAAAAATAAACAAGGATGGTAAGGTAAAAAAGCACGAAACCAAAATTGGAGACCTATGCTTAGGATCAGGAAGGCAAACAAATAACACAGTGAAGCCATCTATGCATCCGACACCAAATGACCAGAATACCGAAGAAAATCTCTCAGCCCACCCACACCCATTTGAGACCGAATTTTCTAATTCCCCAGATTCAAACCTGGCTTTAGAAACTGATCAGACTGCCCCATTTCAACCAGCCATAAATAGTACCCTGCCTCCATTTGAGGCAAGCAATCCCGGTTTCAGTTGGAATGGTATCCCGGGGAGTATATTTATAACACGTCTACAAAGTGTATATGATGAAATCGTCCACTGGAAGCCTTTCCTTTTTGATGTGTCTAGATCACAAGCAGGGAGGATGTTCGTAGACACACTTACCGGCCTCCACAAATCTTTCAGCGAAAAATTAGCACTAGAACCTATGGCTATGTTGGCAATAATGGTACTACCAAAACTTATTCTACAGGCCGCTGGGAGTCCTGAACAAAAATCTGGGAGTATTAGTCAAACACTGCGTCGAAGGTTGGAGCTATGGGAAGCTGGTAAAATAGAAGATTTACTACAAGAGGGCAGAGCCCTTCGCAGGGGAAGAAGGCCTAGAGATAATAAACCTGGCGAACAGCAAAGGCGCGATTTCATCGTCAGGATGGGCACTGGACGTGTTGCAGCAGCACTCAGTATACTGGGAGACTCAAAGGTACAGGGGAAACCACTTGGTTTAAATGACACAGTCGGAGACAAAACCGTCAAAGAAATTCTTCGAGAGAAACACCCAAGTCCTGGTAAACTGGACACACTCCTCATTGAATCATCCTGGCCAAATAGTATGGAATACCACCCGGCCATCTATGACCGAATTACTTTGGAGACTATCCTCTCAGCCACCCTGAGGACCAGGGGTTCCGCTGGACCATATGGACTGGATGCAGATAGTTGGAGGAGGCTCCTGACATCCTTTGGAAAGAACTCAGTTGACCTAAGAAAGAGCGTCGCAGCAACTACGAGGCGCATAGCAACAGAGCATATAGATCCAAAAATACTAACACCATATAATGCATCTCGACTTGCACCACTAGATAAGGATCCTGGAGTAGGCCCTGTTGGTGTTGGGGAGGTTCTGCGGAGGATAAATGGGAAGGATATAATGACCTGTATTAGAGCTGACTTAGAAAAAGATGCTGATAACACTCAACTTTGTGTTGGACAGATCGGCGGAATAGAATACGCTATACATGCACTTAGAGATCACTTCGAGGACCCAGAATGTGAAGGAATCCTTCTAATAGATGCAACCAACGCATTTAATGCATTAAACCGCAAACTAACGTTACTAAACTGCCAGGTTATCTGTCCAGCTCTGTCAACAGCACTATGCAACTCATACAGAAGTCCCTCACAACTGTTCGTAGATAATGAGACCATGTTGTCAGAAGAAGGATCAACACAGGGTGACCCACTGGCACTGGCGATGTATGGTGTTGGAACCCTTCCACTAATAAAGCTAGTTGGTAAAGTGGCACACGATCTCGATCAGGAAAAATTTGGAGAAGACAAATTGTTGGAAAAATGGTTTGCAGATGACGGAAATGCGGCTGGCCGACTACAAACCCTTCGAACATACTGGGATGCCATATGCTCCTTGATATGGTTATTCCCCGAACGCAATAAAAACATTTCTTATCGTGAAGGAAGGATTCATGAGCGAAGCTAAAACCATTTTTGCTAACACTGGCGTACAACTAACTGAAGGTCATCATGTACTAGGCTCAGTTATTGGGTCCCAATCATGCTGCAGTGATTATGTAAATGACAAAGTCCATTCACTGTGTGATCAGCTGGTTAAACTTCGAGAATTCGCTGTAACAGCTCCTCAGCCATCCTATAGTTGTCTCGTGTGTGGCATGCAACCTAAGTTCAACTTATTATCAAGAACAACTCCTGGGTTTACCACCGCAATGGACCAAATTAATGACATGATTACAGATCGGGTCATCCCAACCATAACAGGTAATCCCCCTCCAGGTAAAATACAGCGCGATCTCCTCGCTCTGCCTGTCAGGGAGGGAGGTCTAGCAATATTAAGATCAACCGACCTTCATCAGGGTATCCAGGAGTCCCGAAGATTATGTGAACCGCTCTTTAGTGTTGACACCTGCTTAGAACCATCAGAAGCTCGTACAAAACAACAAACAATCCACCGAGAAATAAAGAAAGATCGAATGGAAGGTGTGAAGGAAAGCGCAGCGTGCATCCACAGTAAGCTTAGCAACAGCGACCAATACCTCCGCCTACTATCTAAGGAAAAGGGAGCCTCTTCCTGGCTGACTGCACTACCACTGACCAAATACGGTTACTCCCTACACAAAGAAGCCTTCAGGGATGCACTGTGTTTGCGATTTGGGTGGCAGCCACCAAAGCTTCCTGCACTATGTTCATGTGGGGCCGAACACTCCATATCGCATGTCTTACACTGTCCAAATGGTGGATACCCCAGCCTTTGCCATAATGAGGTAAGGGACTACTTGGCGGAGTTATTAGTCGAGGTTTCTCATGACGTGCAGATAGAACCACACCTTCAACCAGTGGGTGATGAACAGTTTAAACTGAGTAGTACCTCAACAGACCTGGATGCTCGACTGGATGTGGCAGCTTCTGGCATATGGGGTGGACGCTTCCAGAAGCTCTTCATAGACGTGAAAGTTTTTAATCCACTTTGTGCATCCAACCCCAAGTCGATCAATGCAGTTTATACAAAGCATGAAAAGGATAAGCGCCGCAAATATGAAGAACGGATAACTCTCATTGAACACGCATCCTTTACTCCATTTGTAATGTCAACTACAGGGGGAGCTGGCAGGGGTGCTCAGGCACTATTAAACAGAGTAGCACTCCTTCTATCTGCAAAGCGAGGTGCTCCTTACTCCGAGACAGTGGCATTAATCCGTACACGTTTAAGCTTTGCGCTATTGCGCTCTTCAATAATGTGTTTGCGAGGCGCACGAGAACCACGGATTAAACGGGTCCCAATTACTCTGCAGGAAACCGGAATACAGGCAGCTACATCTGAGGCCTGTATCAAAGTTTAAACAAGTCATCCCAATCACTACACAGCTCTAATTCCCTTCATCATTCAACCTTTACTGTAGCTACTGTAGACATACATATTATTTGTGTTAGTATTTTTATTCCGAAACGTTTATATTTAATTGATATATCTCATTATAAGTATTATTATGAAAAAAAAAAAAAAAAAAACTAATTTGCTTCTTACTTTTCCCTAATGTTCCTTTTGTTTGGCTTGTGTTATGCAAATATACGCAGAATTTCCATGAATAAACATATGATCCGCAAAATAAAATTTTGTAGATTTTTTTTTGGTCATTAATAAGGTAATATAGAATCCAAAATATGTGGTTCGGATTGATTGCGAAATACTTATGGGTTTTTTGCTAGATTGACTGGACTATAAGAAAAGGGATGGCGGCCTCCGCCCCATAGCAGTAGGCGAGAACCTCAGAAGGCCTCCCTCAAAGTGCCTTGTCTCTGGGGCGGCTTACATAGCAGCAGATTACCTGTCTCCTCTCCAGGTTGGGGTGAGTACTCCAATCGTGTGTGAGGCTATTGTTAGACCTGTCTCCTCCACTTTGGACAACACCACCATGTGCTACTCGTGCTACTAGTGGACTTCAAGAACACCTTCAACGCGATAGACCGTGCGAGTATGTTCTCTGAAATCCGCCTCCATATCCCTTTCATCTCCGCCTGGATTGAGTCCTGTTACGGCGTACAGGCCATCCTATAGCTGGGAGACAGGAAGATTCTAAGCTGCTGCGGTGTTCAGCAGTGTGATCCACTAGGCCCCCTGGGTTTTGCCATCACCCTCCAGCCACTGGCCATACGCATCAAGGAGGAGGTCTACTAACCTACAGTTCTCTAGCTGGTACCTGGATGATGGTACCATATGTGGCTCCTCCACTGCCCTACCAAACGCCCTTGACATCATTGAACTCATGGGCAGATAGGCCCCCCTATCGGCCTGCTCCTCAATCGGGAGGTAATCTCAGATATTTACCCTTCAGGAATCTGACTCCAAACTCAATGTTCTCCCAAAGTCAATCCCAGCTCTGTCTACAGGTCTAACACAGCTGGGCTCCCCTATGGGTCCACTGTTATACTGTGATGAGGCGGTTACCCATCGGGTCAGCAAAGTCAAAGACATCATTGCCTGGCTCCCAGACATAAAGGACTCACAGATGGAGTTCTCATTGCTACGGTCTTGTCTTTCTCTATACAAGGTCATGTCCGCCCTCCGCTGTTGTCCCCCCGACTTCATTGTCTGCCTCAACCGAGTTCGAATCCGAGATGCCCTGTCGGACATCTTAGGTGGGTCGATGGCTCAAAGCTACGCTTCCAACGTCCATGGGTGGACTAGGGCTACGGAAAGCTACCAGCCACGCTCCGGCCGCGTATGTAGCATCATCCCATCAGTCACTCAGATTGGTCAGCAGAATCCTCTGGCACCCCCCGATGGATCCACATCGCTTTGTTTGGTTAATTTTTCGTTGATACAGGTTTCTCGCTTTGTTTGGTTAATTTTTCGTTTATACAGGTTTCTCGCTTTGTTTTGTAAATTTTTCGTTTATAGAGGTTTCTCGCTTTGTTTGGTTAATTTTTCGTTTATACAGGTTTCTTGCTTTGTTTTGTTAATTTTTTCGTTTATACAGGTTTCTCGCTTTGTTTTGTAAATTTTTCGTTTATACAGGTTTCTCGCTTTGTTTTGTTAATTTTTTTGTTTATACAGGTTTCTCGCTTTGTTTGGTTAATTTTTCGTTTATACAGGTTTCTCGCTTTGTTTTGTAAATTTTTCGTTTATACAGGTTTCTCGCTTTGTTTTGTTAATTTTTTTTGTTTATACAGGTTTCTCGCTTTGTTTGGATAATTTTACGTTGATACAGGTTTCTCGCTTTGTTTGGTTAATTTTTCGTTTATACAGGTTTCTCGCTTTGTTTTGTAAATTTTTCGTTTATAGAGGTTTCTCGCTTTGTTTGGTTAATTTTTCGTTTATACAGGTTTCTCGCTTTGTTTGGTTAATTTTTCGTTTATACAGGTTTCTCGCTTTGTTTTGTTAATTTTTTCGTTTATACAGGTTTCTCGCTTTGTTTTGTTAATTTTTCGTTTATACAGGTTTCTCGCTTTGTTTTGTAAATTTTTCGTTTATAGAGGTTTCTCGCTTTGTTTGGTTAATTTTTCGTTTATACAGGTTTCTCGCTTTGTTTTGTTAATTTTTCGTTTATACAGGTTTCTCGCTTTGTTTTGTTAATTTTTTTGTTTATACAGGTTTCTCGCTTTGTTTGGTTAATTTTTCGTTGATACAGGTTTCTCGCTTTGTTTGGTTAATTTTTCGTTTATACAGGTTTCTTGCTTTGTTTTGTAAATTTTTCGATTATAGAGGTTTCTCGATTTGTTTGGTTAATTTTTCGTTTATACAGGTTTCTCGCTTTGTTTTGTTAATTTTTTCGTTTATACAGGTTTCTCGCTTTGTTTTGTAAATTTTTCGTTTATAGAGGTTTCTCGCTTTGTTTGGTTAATTTTTCGTTTATACAGGTTTCTTGCTTTGTTTTGTTAATTTTTTCGTTTATACAGGTTTGTCGCTTTGTTTTGTTAATTTTTCGTTTATACAGGTTTCTCTCTTTGTTTTGTAAATTTTTCGTTTATAGAGGTTTCTCGCTTTGTTTGGTTAATTTTTCGTTTATACAGGTTTCTCGCTTTGTTTTGTTAATTTTTCGTTTATACAGGTTTCTCGCTTTGTTTGGTTAATTTTTCGTTGATACAGGTTTCTCGCTTTGTTTGGTTAATTTTTTGTTTATACAGGTTTCTCGCTTTGTTTTGTTAATTTTTCGTTTATACAGGTTTCTCGCTTTGTTTTGTTAATTTTTTTGTTTATACAGGTTTCTCGCATTGTTTGGTTAATTTTTCGTTTATAGAGGTTTCTCGCTTTGTTTGGTTTCTCGCTTTGTTTGGTTAATTTTTCGTTTATACAGGTTTCTCGCTTTGTTTTGTAAATTTTTCGATTATAGAGGTTTCTCGCTTTGTTTGGTTAATTTTTCGTTTATACAGGTTTCTCGCTTTGTTTTGTTAATTTTTTCCTTTATACAGGTTTCTCGCTTTGTTTTGTAAATTTTTCGTTTATAGAGGTTTCTCGCTTTGTTTGGTTAATTTTTCGTTTATACAGGTTTCTCGCTTTGTTTTGTTAATTTTTTCGTTTATACAGGTTTGTCGCTTTGTTTTGTTAATTTTTCGTTTATACAGGTTTCTCGCTTTGTTTTGTTAATTTTCGTTTATACAGGTTTCTCGCTTTGTTTGGTTAATTTTTCGTTTATACAGGTTTCTCGCTTTGTTTGGTTAATTTTTCGTTTATACAGGTTTCTCGCTTTGTTTTGTAAATTTTTCGTTTATAGAGGATTCTCGCTTTGTTTGGTTAATTTTTCGTTTATACAGGTTTCTTGCTTTGTTTTGTTAATTTTTTCGTTTATACAGGTTTCTCGCTTTGTTTTGTTAATTTTTCGTTTATACAGGTTTCTCGCTTTGTTTTGTAAATTTTTCGTTTATAGAGGTTTCTCGCTTTGTTTGGTTAATTTTTCGTTTATACAGGTTTCTCGCTTTGTTTTGTTAATTTTTCGTTTATACAGGTTTCTCGCTTTGTTTTGTTAATTTTTTTGTTTATACAGGTTTCTCGCTTTGTTTTGTAAATTTTTCGTTTATAGAGGTTTCTCGCTTTGTTTGGTTAATTTTTCGTTTATACAGGTTTCTCGCTTTGTTTGGTTAATTTTTTTGTTTATACAGGTTTCTCGCTTTGTTTTGTAAATTTTTCGTTTATAGAGGTTTCTCGCTTTGTTTGGTTAATTTTTCGTTTATACAGGTTTCTCGCTTTGTTTGGTTAATTTTTTTGTTTATACAGGTTTCTCGCTTTGTTTTGTAAATTTTTCGTTTATAGAGGTTTCTCGCTTTGTTGTGTTAATTTTTCGTTTATACAGGTTTCTCGCTTTGTTTGGTTAATTTTTCGTTGATACAGGTTTCTCGCTTTGTTTGGTTAATTTTTCGTTTATACGAGTTTCTCGCTTTGTTTTGTAAATTTTTCGTTTATACAGGTTTCTCGCTTTGTTTGGTTAATTTTTCGTTTATAGAGGTTTCTCGCTTTGTTTTGTAAATTTTTCGTTTATACAGGTTTCTCGCTTTGTTTTGTTAATTTTTTTTGTTTATACAGGTTTCTCGCTTTGTTTGGTTAATTTTTCGTTTATACAGGTTTCTCGCTTTGTTTTGTAAATTTTTCGTTTATACAGGTTTCTCGCTTTGTTTTGTTAATTTTTTTGTTTATACAGGTTTCTCGCTTTGTTTGGTTAATTTTTCGTTGATACAGGTTTCTCGCTTTGTTTGGTTAATTTTTCGTTTATACAGGTTTCTCGCTTTGTTTTGTAAATTTTTCGTTTATAGAGGTTTCTCGCTTTGTGTGGTTAATTTTTCGTTTATACAGGTTTCTCGCTTTGTTTTGTTAATTTTTTCGTTTATACAGGTTTCTCGCTTTGTTTTGTTAATTTTTCGTTTATACAGGTTTCTCGCTTTGTTTTGTAAATTTTTCGTTTATAGAGGTTTCTCGCTTTGTTTGGTTAATTTTTCGTTTATACAGGTTTCTCGCTTTGTTTTGTTAATTTTTCGTTTATACAGGTTTCTCGCTTTGTTTTGTTAATTTTTTTGTTTATACAGGTTTCTCGCTTTGTTTGGTTAATTTTTCGTTGATACAGGTTTCTCCCTTTGTTTGGTTAATTTTTCGTTTATACAGGTTTCTCGCTTTGTTTTGTAAATTTTTCGATTATAGAGGTTTCTCGCTTTGTTTGGTTAATTTTTCGTTTATACAGGTTTCTCGCTTTGTTTTGTTAATTTTTTCGTTTATACAGGTTTCTCGCTTTGTATTGTAAATTTTTCGTTTATAGAGGTTACTCGCTTTGTTTGGTTAATTTTTCGTTTATACAGGTTTCTCGCTTTGTTTTGTTAATTTTTTCGTTTATACAGGTTTGTCGCTTTGTTTTGTTAATTTTTCGTTTATACGGGTTTCTCTCTTTGTTTTGTAAATTTTTCGTTTATAGAGGTTTCTCGCTTTGTTTGGTTAATTTTTCGTTTATACAGGTTTCTCGCTTTGTTTTGTTAATTTTTCGTTTATACAGGTTTCTCGCTTTGTTTTGTTAATTTTTCGTTTATACAGGTTTCTCGCTTTGTTTGGTTAATTTTTCGTTTATACAGGTTTCTCACTTTGTTTGGTTAATTTTTCGTTTATACAGGTTTCTCGCTTTGCTTTGTTAATTTTTCGTTTATACAGGTTTCTCGCTTTGTTTGGTTAATTTTTCGTTTATACAGGTTTCTCGCTTTGTTTGGTTAATTTTTCGTTTATACAGGTTTCTCGCTTTGTTTTGTTAATTTTTCGTTTATGCAGGTTTCTCGCTTTGTTTAGTTAACATTTCGTTTATACAGGTTTCTCCCCGAACAAAAGAAGAATCGCAACCCCTATGTTTACGCTCCTTTTGGCCTCGGGCCCAGAAGTTGCCTAGCAACCAGATTTGCATTGCTGGAAGTAAAGGTGGCTCTCGTGAGAGTCCTTCAAAACTATAACATTCAGAGGTAAGATGAGCTCTAGTTAAACTCCATTCTGTTAACATGCAGAGGTAAGATGAGCTCTAGTTAAACAACACATTGACAGATAACATCCAGATGTAAGATGAGCTCTAGTTAAACAACACATTGACAGATAACATCCAGATGTAAGATGAGCTCTAGTTAAACTCCATGTTAATAACATCCAGAGGTAAGATGAGGTCTAGTTAAACTCCATGTTAATAACATCCAGAGGTAAGATGAGCTCTAGTTAAACTCCATGTTAATAACATTCAGAGGTAAGATGAGCTCCAGTTAAACTCCATGTTAATAACATCCAGAGGTAAGATAAGCTCCAGTTAAACTCCATGTTAATAACATTCAGAGGTAAGATGAGCTCTAGTAAAGCTCCATGTTAATAACATCCAGAGGTAAGATGATCTCTAGTTAAACTCCATGTTAATAACATTCAGAGGTAAGATGAGCTCTACTAAAACTCCATGTTAATAACATCCAGAGGTAAGATGAGCTCTAGTTAAACTCCATGTTAATAACATCCAGAGGTAAGATGAGCTCTAGTTAAACTCCATGTTAATAACATTCAGAGGTAAGATGAGCTCCAGTTAAACTCCATGTTAATAACATCCAGAGGTAAGATGAGCTCTAGTTAAACTCCATATTAATAACATTCAGAGGTAAGATGAGCTCTAGTTAAACTCAATGTTAATAACATCCAGAGGTAAGATGAGCTCTAGTTAAACTCCATGTTAATAACATTCAGAGGTAATATGAGCTCTAGTTAAAGTCTATGTTAATAACATCCAGAGGTAAGATGAGCTCCAGTTAAACTCCATGTTAATAACATTCAGAGATAAGATGAGCTCTAGTTAAACTCCATGTTGATAACATCCAGAGGTAAGATGAGCTCTAGTTAAACTCCATGTTAATAACATCCAGAGGTAAGATGAGCTCTATTTAAACTCCATGTTAATAACATCCAGAGGTAATATGATCTCTAGTTAAACTCCATGTTAATAACATTCAGAGGTAATATGAGCTCTAGTTAAAGTCTATGTTAATAACATCCAGAGGTAAGATGAGCTCTAGTTAAACTCCATGTTAATAACATTCAGAGATAAGATGAGCTCTAGTTAAACTCCATGTTGATAACATCCAGAGGTAAGATGAGCTCTAGTTAAACTCCATGTTAATAACTTCCAGAGGTAAGATGAGCTCTAGTTAAACTCCATGTTAATAACATCCAGATATAAGATGAGCTCTAGTTAAACTCCATGTTAATAATATTCAGATTTTCACGGATATTTTCTGTTTCGAATGGACGTTCTGGTCCTTCTGTTTCGAATTCTGATATTTATAACATAGTAGTGGTATAATAAGCGTTGTCAATATACAACTATACTATACATCTCTTTATTATAAATATTTGATATGATTCTTATTTTTATTCTTCAGGTGTGAGAAAACTGTAGTTCCACCTGCTATTTCCGGGGCCGGATTTTATTCTCCAAAGAATGGAATTTGGGTTAAAATTACCCCACGTGATTAATTTCACTTCTGACTACCATATAGAATGAGTGATTGATGCTACTCTGTGTTCATTGGGACTACTAACTATAACTCTTTCGCAACTATATCAACTCAAAGTATCATTTATAGAAACACTTTGGGTATCAATTTATATCGATTATCGTTCGAATATATTTTGTTGAGTTAATAATAGTGATGGTGAAGTGACAAATTGGTTGATTTGATTTCTTTTGGTATTTGTTTCTACACGTATCAATAAAAAGTTGTATTTTTTAAACCAAAACAGTTAGCTCTCATAAAAAATACCATCTTCCAAAAATTAAGATAGCAGTAATTATAGATTCCAACATATTCCAGCAATATCCACTTACTACAATATATATTAAATGTAATAATTTATTTTGGCAACTAATTGTATTTATTATTATGTATTATATAAACTATTTTGATTTTTAAATTGTTGGCGTTTTAGGGTTTAGCCTGCTCTTCTAAAAACCTGTCAACTCGTACAAACTCAATACACACAGTTCAATTGCGGTAAATTTGGGACAAAAGGTCTTCCTTTTCCGATCCATTTTCTTAACGAACAAATAACTTCATTTCAATTTCCGGTAACAGACGGTCATAGTTGGGTTGGGTCTTTACATTTTCTACAGTATATTCTCTAATAATATGAGCTAGTAATATTCTCTACAGATAAATTTTCCCAAATTGTAAAACACAACATTATATTTGACCACTTATTGTTATTTTTATAGTTTCAACATTAGTTTTCCAATAGGGACAACTAACTGATATTGTTCAATGTGCTAACGTTGGACGGACGTTTAGAATTGTAGCAGCAATGACAACGTAACTTGATAATTTTTGACAATATCATATACTATTATGAACTTTACCTGATGTCAGCATAGCAATATAACATGATAACAACGATGAACGGGCATTAATTCACCTTGGGTACCCATAGTTTGACCAATTGTTTTCATATGAAAAAGGCTTTTATCATGAGGTTTTTTTCTAGAACAAATATTTGACCTTCTGCTGACAGTAGGATGGTATTTTTTTCCAAAATATGTTCTAGGAAAAAAAAGTGTTATGGAACAAAAATATTTATCAATATATTAAACTAACACATGTTCTATAACATTTATAAAAATGTAGAAAAAACTAGCTAGTATGAAAAATAAACAATTTCTATAACAAAAAATGTGTTCTAGAACAAAAGTATTTATCCAAATTGATAGCTAACACGTGTTCTATAACATTTATAAAAATTTTAGCAATAACTAACTTGTATAAAAAATCCATGTCATGGAAATTAGTTTGAAATTTTAATTCAACATTACTTTTTTGTTGTTGATAAAAAAGTGTTATTTTTTTGTCAAACTTGTTAACGACTTTGACAAAAAAGGTGACATACAACAGATAAAATATTTTTTTATAAAAATAGTACAGCAACAGAACATGATAACAAAGTCACGTGACAACGTAACTAAATGACATTACGACAACAAACATGATTTATGTTTGATAAGAAAGATTTGGGCAAATTCCGGAAACGTTGGGAAATGACGCTAGCCCTGATATCGCAGATGAATCAGGGATTTACAAGCTAAGTGATCTGTGGAGGTGTTGGTGTTGGTGTTGGTGTTGGTGTTGGTGTTGGTGTTGGTGTTGGTGTTGGTGTTGGTGTTGGTGTTGGTGTTGGTGTTGGTGTTGGTGTTGGTGTTGGTGTTGGTGTTGGTGTTGGTGTTGGTGTTGGTGTTGGTGTTGGTGTTGTGTTCTAGTGGTATGGCAGGTATATGTCGATTGTTAACTTTTTTGTTCATCTTTCTCGTTGTCCACTATATATCTTCTCTCAGTGCATAAAATTTGTTTGCGTAGGAATGCTTACCATTATTACAACCACCTTTAAATGTAACCGATTGATATCCTATTACAGTTGGCGTCAGGTGCACCTCAGCCCCCCCCCCCCCCCTCCACTTCCGGTCTTAGCTTAGCCATCACCTCCTTGCGGCACTAGCATTACTATTAGTATGGAGTCAACACCATACTGGAAGTACTGGAATCGATTTGTGCCGAAGATGGATGGAGACCGGAAATCGATATTAATAAATAAACTGTTAACCTATTGTATGTAGCATTCTATGTAACTTTTGTTCGTTCTATTTCTAGTCGTAAATAATAGTTCGCTAAAATTTGCCGTACATACCTTTTTTTAGAACTTTGTTGTCCTTTAGCCCAGATATAAGACGTGCTAAAATGAAATCCAGTCACGAAGATATGCAAAAGTACCTGGACAACAAACGATTCGGTAAAGACCACATAACTAAACTATCTGGGAAAAGGTCTTCGGTCATGGATTTATGAGTTCAGGTGGTCTAGAGACCACCAAACCAGCGGTGAAACTGCTGGGATTACAACAGGGATGGCGTGTCCTAGACATCGGCAGTGGAACTGGTGGGCCGGCTTTCTACATGGCCGACACATACGGGGTCGATGTTCTGGGGTTAGAGATCGCAAAGGATCCCTACGAATTGGCGACTGGGCAACACCTTTTCAGGTAGTGTTAAATTACAACTAGGAAATGTTCTGGAAGTTGACTTCCCTCCTATCGCACAATCCCTCGTATATTGCAGCCCTGACCAGAAACGGTCGGCATTGGATAAGATATTACAATGGCTAAAACCCGGCGGTGTTTTCTGTGTAACAGAGTACACTGCTGTTGAGGAAGCGAAGCAGTCAGAAGATCTTCTCGAGGAACGCAGGAAGCGGGGATACTGTAAAGTTTTCTCCTTTCAAGAACAACGCGAATGTCTGTTATGGAGGAGTCACCTGTTATAGCGAATTCTCCTCTACCTTTAATGCATCTACTGAGCGGCTGCAACATGAGGTGGATCAAAAGAAAGGATCCCTATATGGAAGCAATCTGCAATGGTTAGAAGACAGTCTCTTCACAACAAAACGCCATAGTACTGTAATATCAAACACATAAAACACAACTGCACAGAATGTTCCTATTCCTTCTTTCGACTTATAGCTGTTCATGATAAGACTGGGGATGAGATCATGAGCGATGTTGTCCTTGAATTATTATTAACAACGGGAGCGAAAATGCATGGGAGAGATTTTGCATGTCTCTGGAGAAAGACCGATGTCCAGCATTAATTCAACAGCTAGAAGCTGGGTTTAAAATTAATCAGAAGAGTCACGATGATGTGCAAACAGTGCAAGATGACTTAATCCGCGTTAGTATTATGGCTAGGGACTTTATGACAGACGGGATGTCTGAAGTATACACTTCGTGTCAGATAATGTGTTGTCCTGGTGAGTGTGCTACTGCCCCAGTCTGGGAGAGGAATCTAGCTACAACTACTACCGGGGCGGTTGAAGAAACAACAACAACAACAACAACAGGATGCAGTTCAGTTATTGTAACTCTGGTATTTCCCATGGTTTTGGTGCTGCTGGTTACATTGAATGGAGTCTTTTAGGTACAGATTCTACTTTGTGTGAACAAAACTAAATATATTACCATAGAGTATTGTAATACGATAAGGAAAGAGGGGAGCTTTAGAAAAAATGAACTTATCTGCTTGTGGTGTGGTAATCAACGAAAATACCGGATAACGGACGACCCAAAAATAGTAACCTGAAGCTCTTTCATTGTTTTGGGTGGAATTTGACCAATTAATTTAGTTGATAAATTAATGTAATGGGTTTACATGTAGTATAATTCCTCAATAATGTATTAACAAATTGATATAATACGTACATGTGTTTAAATTCATAGGTACTTTATTATTGTATTAAAGTTGCGACTTTTAGTATTCTACCCGTGAATTTAGAATTAAAGCTTTTAAAATATAAAGTATAAGTTTGGGAGGTAAAAATGGTTTACACGAACTCACGGAGTTGCGTGGCGACAACTTTACTCAGGTAAAGATAATAGATAAACTGGTAAGTGCGAGGGAAAGTCGCATTCAGTTTAAGCCAGTTGTAGGATCGACTCAACGAGAGCAACTCGACCAACTGATGGGTGAGTTTGTTTCCGGTTATTAACTGTCTATTTAGGTGCTTTGCTACTGACAATTGTGATGCTATTTTATTAGAATAGGCCAATATTCGAATACGGTAGTGCTGTTTGGAACCCATTTATCAAAACTCCACCCTTTTTTGGACTTACCGATGGAATCTGTGCAACGGTATTTTACATGCAGATTATTTAAAAGGTGCAATCTTGATATACATTCCGAATACCAGACGCGTTTGGTGTACCTCAAATTAGAATCTCTCGAACTACGGCGTCTGCATATTGATTTAATTACTGTGTAAAAAATTTTTCACGGTCACATTTCTATGGATATTGATAGCCTCTTCCAGAGATCCAAAATGTCATCCCTCCGGGGCCTCCGATATAAACTACACCAACGCCACTGTAGAACTGTAGCCGTACTACTAGGATCGGCACGCTGCATTGCAGCTGCATTTTTAAGAATGCTGTGCCGGCTTGTCAACAAAATTGCACCGCCACAACTCCCTATCACCCATGACATTTGCTAGATCATCCGCATCTTTAAGGCCAGTGTCCTTTAAGATGCGTCTCAAGAAAGTCATGGGCTGTCCACCATGCTTATTCACTCCATGAGGCTGCCAAAGTACAAGATTATGCACTGGCTGGTCCTCACGGCGAAAGCAATGTCCTGCAAAGCGGAGGCGATTTTGTTCTAGTGTCAAGCTTGGGGGAACCAATGAGACACCTCCAATGTTATATAGTGTCTGGTTGGAGATGTGTGCATTGTACTTGACACAATGAACCCGGCGTAGCATTCTTGTGAATGTGCCATCCAGAGATTTGGTGTCCTCAGCAGTTAGAGCCCAGCATGGACTCCCATAGAGGAGTACTGGAACTACTGCTGCTCTAAATAATCGGACCTTAAGTTTCCGATTAATTCTCGGTGACTTCCAAATCCTGGAAAGCCTATTCAAGGCTGCCCATGCCTTTCCCTTACGTATTCGAAGGTCCTCACCTGACTTCCGGATCCATGATCCCAGGTAACAGAAGTCGTCCACATGCTCAAGCATACCATCCTTTGAGCTTATGCTCATCCGATCAGAGACTTGCTGAGGACTTTCAAAGTTAACTGTCAGAATTTTGGTCTTTCTGGAGTTAATAAAAAGACCAACACTAGAAGCAGCATGTTCTAATGAGCTGAGGAGCCGTTGGGCTCCCTCTAATGATTCTGAGAGTACTCCTAAGTCATCAGCAAAGTCTAGATCAGTTAGGTACTTGGCAGGATTTCCTCGACTTCTGGAGCCAGTAGGTGGAGTTATCATCACCCCATCATCATTATGATGATCTAAGGACATGCGTAGAACATAGTCAACCACAATAATGAACAAGAATGGTGCAAGTGTGTCTCCTTGGAGGACGCCCCATAACACTTCAAATGGTTCTGTGTCACCGTCAACAGTAGACACAAATGTTGTCGAACCATCGTATACTGATCTGATTGCTGCAATAATTTCATCAGGAATCCCATATAATGAAAGTATGCTGAACATACGTGAGCGAGAGACTGAATCAAAGGCCTTGAAGAAGTCAACAAAGATAACAGCCAGATGCCTGTCTTTCTTTTTTGATAATTCTTCAATTATCCTTCTAAGTGCCAAAATGGGCTCCATGGTCCCACGACCTTTACGGAACCCATTCTGATTTCCACGGAGCAGTCTCTCAATGGGATCCCTGATGCGATTTAATAGAATCCTATTGTATAGCTTTGCAGCAATCGAGATCAATGAGATTCCCCGAAAAGAACCATAGAGTGTTAGGTTGCCCTTCTTGGGAACTGGCACCAACTTATTTGTTTTCATTTCTTGTGGGACTCTTGTTGTACGGTACATGTCTACTATGATGGGATAGATGAGCTTTAAACACTCAGGTATTTTAAAGACCTCAGGGGGAACACCATCTACTCCACTGGCACGATTGGTCTTAATGCTCTTTGCAGCAGCCTTCACTTCTGCAAAGGAGATATCGCCAATGGGAATATCTGGGAGTACAGACTCAGACACCTTTACTTCTATAAAGTTATCAGGCAATACCCTGTCATTATTGAGGAGCTTTTCAAAGTGGGCTTTCCAACCATTGAGGCGATCGGCTGGTGATTCAGCCTTAACCTTGGTGGTTGGTTGGCTTTTCCGCCCAGAAAGCAGATTGATCGATTTCCATGCCTGGGATGATTGCCTGCTGTCGTCAGCATCATTGATGGCATCAACCTGTTGGTTTATTAGCTCCTGTAGATTAACAGAGTACTGCCTGTTCAGGGACCTAGATGCAGCCTTAACTGCCTTAACTGTAGCCGTAAGTAATTCGTTGTTCGTTCAGTAACCGCATTCATTTTTCCTGTTTGGAACACATTACCTAATGTTGTTGTATGCGCCCCCAATACTGATATTTTTAAGTCACACCTTTATAATATTGATTTTACATCTTACATAGAATTTAATAGAAATATGTAGTACATTTTCGGTCACATCGTGTTTTGTTTATATTTACTTTTTTTTATGTGCCATAGCGAGCCATAGCGA